>JADRCD010219083.1:0-17505 GCA_019843815.1 Montemys delectorum
TTCTTGTTCAGGACTGTCATAGCCACAGTTTGCAAAAAGTGCAGCAGCTATTGGTTAATGCAATGTAGTGTCAAGTAGATGTACATTCCTGAGTCTTTTATCTGTTGTAGCTTTTTCTTTTTCTTTTTCTTTTCATTATATCAGGTATATTGCCCTGTAAATTGTGGTAGACCAGGAATAAAAAATTAAGGAATTTTTAACTTTTCAAAAAAAATGACATAACTTTATAATAACCCCAAATGTAAATGGTCTTACTTATCAATTAGAAGACTGTTGCTCATAGTAAAAGCAAATACTCAGCAGGATGCTACCTGCAAGATATTCACCTCACTAGCAAAGGTGTGTACACATCCTCAAAGTGAAAGGATGAAAAATACTATTCTAAGAAGGCAGAGCTCAAAAGCAAGAAGAATCAGCTCTATTCATATCTAACAGAGCAGACTTTAAGCCCCAGCCAGTCAGAAAACACAAGGCACAAAGGACAAAGGGAACAGTCCAGCAAGAACATAGGGCAATTGTAAAAACATGTGCACCAGTTATCAGTGCATTCAATTCTGTAAAGCCAAGTGTATTAGACGTAAAGAAACCGACTGGTCCAGATGTTAGAATGTGTACAATAGTGGGTGACTTCAATCTTATTATCAGTGGGTAAATCATTCACACAAAAAGTCAGCCATAGGATCTTTTTTGTTTTTTTGTTTTGTTTTGTTTTGTTTTTGTTTTTGTTTTTTTTTCAAGACAGGGTTTCTCTGTGTAGCCCTGGCTATCCTGGAAATCACTCTGTAGACCAGGTTGGCCTGGAACTCAGAAATCCACCTGCCTCTGTCTCTCAAGCACTGGGATTAAAGGTGTGCGCCACCACTGCCTGGCCAGCCTTGGAATCTTAAAGATAAACTTTACATAGAATAAATAACTTAACGATATCTGTAGAATATTTTATTGGATGGCCACAAAGTACACAATATTCTTGGTATCCCATGTAACTTTCTCCAAATGAGACTACATTTAGGTCAAAAGAAAATTTTAACAAAAAAATTAAAACAATTTCTTATGTATTATCATATATGAACTGTTTGGAGCACATTACTGAAGTTAGTAGCAAAATATACCTCCAGCACCACAATTCGTGTCAAATATTACAATCATTTTGATAGGTTTTCCCAAGTTGAGTATTTCTGTTTACTCTGAGACAATTGACACTCAAAAATATTTCATAAATTTTACACACATATGTAACTTAAATATATAATACACTAATATAAATTTATGAAAATACAAATAATTATAAAGTTATGACTTAAAATGATTATTTGTGATTGTATTATCTGATATGATCCTGTTTTTAAAAATAGTATGGATATTTCACATGCAGAATTTAAGCATTTACACGTAAGATATTTTATAATTCAGTTTGGCAAAAGTTAAGAAATACATAATTTCATTCTAAAATATATTTACAATTCCCTAAATCCCTTATTTATATGGACTCCTTCCATTCTTGTCATAGTGTCTAGATCTATAAAATATACCTTTAATAATATTTGGATGTCTCAGTTATTTCTGTAGTAGATAAGGAGGCTCACTTCAGCCCAGAAGTATGAGACCAGTTTTCGAAATACTGTAGTGGTCACTCAGAAACAAGTATTTCATGAATGGAGTAAAAGGTGTCCAGTGCATCTATGTTATGTGTAATAGTCAGCCTGGCTCTTTCCTCTGTTGCATCAAGGACTAGTGCTCTCTAGTTTTCTGGCTACTGGCATGCTCTACCTCGTCCTTATAAGTCACTGCCAGCCTTTCCCCACACAGACAATTTTCTATGGGAGAGTGTTCTTTACTGTTTTGGAATAAACAGTCCAGTCTGTAGACATTAGCTTCTAGTGTCTTTTTCTGCCTTCTGTCTCCCTCCACTGCTTCAGAAATATAACAGGAGTTCAATAAGGGAAGAGACTACGACAGCACTGCATTCCAGTGGTGCACACTGCTCACCACTTCTTTCTTAGCAAGAAGATGGGGCCACCAGCAGATGTCAGAGTTTCTCTTCCTCAGATCTTGACTCAGGCTCAGAAGGTAATTACAAGCCTCCCTTGGTTTGAAATCAGAGAGATGGAGGAGAGGAGGGAGGAGAAGAGAAGGTTGGGGAGAGAAAGGGAGAGGGGGTGGGGAGGGTGGTGTCTGACCTTGCTTCTGAGATTCTTCAAGGCAGATGCTCAGAAACCAACCAACTTGAGCAGGCCTGGAGCTGCATCTCTTGTGATCTGATCTTCATAGGGAAGAATGCACAGCCTCCTGGGAGTGTCAATGGTGGCACTGTGGCTGCAACTGACAAGTGAGTTTGGGTTTCCAGTGAGGGGAACGGGACAACAAACCTCATAGCTCACATACATGTGAAGTGAAACTTTTTTTTAAAAAAACTAATCTAGAAATACAGTTTGAAAATGTAACTGCTGACTCTGTTCTGTGGCCTGTGTTTCTACCTAGGGGTGAACAGTCAACTAGCAGAAGAGAATCCCCGGATCCTGAGCATCCATGAGGGTGAAAATGTCACCGTGAATTGTAGTTACAAGACATCCATAGTTGCCCTACAGTGGTACAGACAGAAGTCAGGCCGAGGTCCTGCCCTGCTAATGTTAATACGTTCAAATGAGAGAGAGAAGCACAGTGGAAGACTAAGAGCCACCCTTGACACCTCCAGCCAGAGCAGCTCCCTGTCGATCACGGCTGCTCAGTCTGCAGACACTGCTGTGTACTCCTGTGCCACAGACGCACAGTGTGCGGCAGGCACCTGCAGCCCTGACACAAACCCTCAGAGCTGCTTCCTAGACCTCTAGGGTGTGTGAGGTGCTTCTGTGTCATTCAAATGTAATTCTTTTAAATTTGCAATTCTTTTTTTTTTTTTTTTACGTTATTTTCCTAACCAATGTTGCAAGGAAATAACATAGGAAATTGAGTCCCGATACCCCGAAATTCCAGGAAGGAAGTGGTACTGACCGCCACTGTAGTTATATGGAACTACACTGGTTTAGGCAAGATCTTGGGAAATGGCCAGACTCCTCTCCAGCTTATATCCTACTGTGGATAAAACAACACAAAACAAAACAACAAAAAACAAAACAAAACAAAACAACAACAAAACACACACACACACACACACACACACACACACACACACACACACACCCCAAAACACAAAACAGAAAGGCTTAAATCCACGGTATCAAAGGAAGAATGCTCTCTGCAAGCACTCCATCTAAGCTTGAAGGCCTCTGTGCCTTCTTAGACATCTGCATCCAAGCTGCAGTCTTGTAGACTAAGGACAGAAGCCTCCTTGTCATCTGTTCTCGGCAAGCCAGTCATTACCCTGCATTCTGAGCCTCCTTCCTTCCAAGTAAAATCATGGATAATAATCCTGTGTTTTAGCCAGAAGACAGATTCTTTTCTGTTTCATTCTCTGTTCATGTACCTAGGTCTACAGAACTTACTGTGTCTGAATCTCAAAGATACAGCTCGTCTAGGGAGCAGCAGGATTCTGAAACTGGAGGGCATTCAAGAAAACTGCACTTCTAGACTTACTTTTCTGAAAAATTATTATTATTATTCATAGTAATCTAGTAACATGACTATAAGTGAAATTCTTCTGTTTTTTAACAGTGCTTTTTAGACCAAGATGGCTTTGAGTCTCATTTCTATATTATTTTCAAAGTACTGGAAAAAATTCTGTATTGTTAGTACCTTTATTTCCTCAATTCAATCCTGCCTTCATTAACATCAATTCAAAAAATGGTCATGGGAAGACATGCACTTCAGCTTGATAATGCCAGAGGATGTTTTTCAGAGCACATCTTTTCTTCATATTTCAAAACATGATGCACATCTTGCAAATAAGATCAGTCTCTTCTGTCTACTTGACTTCATTCCACCTAAGATATTTTCCACCTCTAGGCTTAACTTGCTCATACATCCTCTCTTCTGTCACAACCTGCTCTGTCCATATTAGAGACAGAATTAGTTGGAAACCACATGTCCAGTTACAACCGCAAAACTACAACAATATAAAAGATCAAGCCATCATCTCCACTTAAAAAATCTACCAGTTCTACAGAAACATTAGCCAATGAGAACAATAAATCCAGGACAAAGAACTTAAAAGAACAATTAAAGCTTCATCGAAGAATTCCAGGCATTTAAAAAAGACACATGCATGAAAAATTCCAGATCAATTAAATTTAGGAAAAGTAACTTAGGAGAATTAATGCCTGAGTGATGCCCAAGAAAACATAAACATAAGGCTGGTGGAAATGAAGAAGACAGCCCAGGAATTGAAAATGGAATTTAATGAAGAGATAGAAACGTTTGAGGGGAACTCAGACCGAAATGAATTTGGAGTTGAAAATCCAATAACCCAACTAGAAAACTCAAAGGAAAACCTTGCAAGTAGATTGAATCTAGCAGAAGACAAAATACCAGGGCTAAACATTTTCTAGCAGAAAGTCTAGGCCACACAAAGAAGGAATATTAAAGATTTAAAAACACACAAGAAAGGAACATTGAGGAACTGTGGGACACCATGAAAAGATCAAACCTCAGAATGATAGACAAAAATGAGGGAGAAGAATCCCAAATCAGTGCCATAGACCAAGTCTTCAATAAGATTGTAGAAGAAAACTTCCGTAGACTAAGGAAAGCCATACTCATACACATGCAAGAAGCACTCAGAACAAACAGCTAGACAAGACAAACAAGACAAGATAAGAATATTCCTATGGCATACCGTAGTTAAAACATTAAATATATGGAACAAAAAAGTGTATTTAAAATTAAAATAGAAATAAACAAACAAACAAACAAAAGCCACAAGTTGCTGGGCGGTGGTGGCACACGCCTTTAATCCCAGCACTTGGGAGGCAGGGGCTGGTGGATTTCTGAGTTCAAGGCCAGCCTGGTCTACAGAGTGAGTTCCAGGACAGCCGGGGCTACACAGAGAAACCCTGTCTCAAAAAACAAACAAACAAACAAACAAACAAAACATAAAACAACAACAAACCCCCCCACAAAAACAAAAGCCACAAGTCACAAATGCAGGAAAACCCATCAGAATAGCAGCTAATTTCCCAATGGAAACTTTGAAGGCCAGGATAGCCTGGAACAATGCACCCTAAGTCCTAAAAGACCATGCATGACAGGCAATCTAGACTAATATAATCAATAGCACTATCCACCATAGTTAAGGAGAAAGTAAAGCTTTCCATGATAAAAAGCCTTCTAGAATTTATATACAGCAAAGCAAACTTAAAGAAAATGCAGGAAGCAGTGTTCTGGGATGAAGAGAGAAATGAATATACCTAAGAGACAGTGGAAAGAAATATGAATCCAGAATTATTTGTGGTTCTGTGTTTCCCCTTGCTGGCGTGACAGGATGCCGCTCAGGGAGATGAAACACAGAGGCACTTGCATACTTTACTTTTTCCCTGTTTGGGTTGTCAAGTTCATGGATGCCCAACACCCACTCAAGGGAGGCAGAATGCAGCCTAAATAAAATAGGGGACCCATCCCGTGTTTCTCTGGGTGAGAAAAGGTGCAGACTGGGGTAGAGTTCTCAAGCTCCTGGGCACCCAGGCACCACCAGGAACCTTGAGGAGTTGAGAGGTCGGGGGAGGGTCTTACAGGCCAGAGATGAGCCCTGTGCAGTGGAGGTGGCAGGGGTGTGTGTGTGTGTGTGTGTGTGTGTGTGTGTGTGTGTGTGTCTGGCTTAGTTCGGGGTGAATGCCAGCGGTGTGGAGGGAGACTTCTGTGGGGTACTTAGGCACAGCTCTGTATGAAGGCTTCCCCTCACAGCGCCTCGAGGAAGGAGACAGTCCTTACTTGTCCCAACTGTTTATTCATGGTGGAAAGGGATACATACAGCATACTCATGGTGGACCAGAGACTAAATACCTTTTGCAGAAGGGGATGCCTGGGAAGGGAAGCTCATTGGCTAGACATTAGGGGCTTATCTAGATACCTTATTAGTATGGAGAACTCTAGGCTCTATGTTACGTGTCAGGTTGTCATAGTCCCTTTAGTGGTGTGTCGTGGTCACGTTCTCAGGACTGCAACTGAGACTGAGGCAGATTCAAACGTCTACCATTCTCAAGTATGAGAATTGCTGGGGTTCCTTAATCTGCTCAACCTTACCAGTTTTTCTGTCTGGTGACAAGGTTCCACTTGCCACACAATTATTAAAACACAAAATGTTATTGATAATACAAACAACACCAAAACCTGTGGTGCCAGGAAGCGTTCATGAACCCCAAAAGACCGCTAAGTACCTGATTCTGAAGCAATCGCACTAGGGTCTCTTTATTCCAAGCTCAAGCTTGAGCTCTCCGCCAATCTTGACACAGCAAGGCAGGAAGGTGGAGGCCCAATTTCAAGCAGGCGAGAAGCAAGTATTTAGCCTGGCACACATCTGATTGGGGGATCATTATGTTCTTTAACAGAATTGTCTGTTGCTGGGAGCCTAACCATAAACTTAACTTCTGTTTTCCTCCTGATTGGTGGTTGCTAGGCAGTGACGTGTCAGGGGTGGGTTTGTAACCTGGAGGTACAGATTTGTTGGGAGTAATCTGGAAACTGGTGCTAGGTGCCAGTTTGTTAGCTAACTCGAGTTCAACCTTTGGTCAGGTTCTCTAAAATGGAGTCCGAACTCAAAAGATCTGTTCTCTCAAAGTCAACTACACAATGACTACAATTAAAACACACATTGCCATAGCATTAAATGTCTGTGGTCTCAATTTTCCAATTAAAAAAAAATAAGACTAACCAAAGGAATCAAGAAACAACATCCAAGCCGGGCAGTGGTGGCACATGCCTTTAATCCCAGCACTTGGGAGGCAGAGGCAGATGGATTTGTGAGTTCGAGGCCAGCCTGGTCTACATAGTGAGTTCCAGGGCTATACAGAGTAACCATGTCTAGAAAAACCAAAAAAAAAAAAAAAAAAAAAAAAAAAAAGAAAGAAAGAAATAACATCCATATGCTGCCTACAAGAAACATATCTCACCACCTTGAAGTGAAAGGATAGGCAAAAGATCTACAACTAGGTGGAACCAGGAAGCAAAGAGAAATTGCTTCCTAACATCTGATAAAATAGACTTCAAACTAAAACCAGTCAGAAAAGAGAGATATTTTGTTTTAATCGAGGGAATAGTTAATCAATAAGATATTACTCTTCTAAGCATATATGCACCAAACTCAGGGATGCAAAATTTCATAAAAGTTGTTCTTTTGTATTTAAAGATACAGTTTGACATCAACACATTAATAGTTGGTGATTTGAGGAGCCCACTTTCTCTGATAGGCAGGTCATTGAGACTAATACTTTAAATGGACTTAACAGATATTTACAGACTATTCTACTCCACCTCTAAACAATACATCTTAATACATATTAAACTCAGGAGCACACAGAAACCTCTCCAAAACAGAGCATGTCCCGATATTCTGTGCAACAAAGCAAGTCTTTTAAAAGAATTTTTTTTATTTGTCTCTCATACAATAAATCCCAACTGCAGTTTCTTCTCCGGTTTAATTTTGCTATCCATTGTAGTGCTAAGTGCAGGCACCCAAGACCTGCTTGTCCCAGAGATGAGAGAGTCTGTCAGTACATCTTGGTCTCAAGTTATTTCTGATTAGTAAATGTAGATGAAACAGTCCAATAGTTGGGCAGAAGGGACATAGGTGGGGTTTAGATTTCCCAGGCTTGGGGGTTCAGGGAGGAACCACAAGGAGAAGCAGGTGAATGGAGGAGAGAGAAACTGCCATGTGTTGGGAGGAGGAGAGAGAAGCCACCATGGTCTAGGTAAGCCATAAAAATACATAGTCCTGAGGGCTATCCAATTGGAGTTAAGAGCAGCCCAGATAAAACATAATAAACAGTAAGTAATAACTCAGAGTTATTAATAGGAAAATAGATTCTAATAGCATAGAAGGTAGGCAGCTCTCCAGCTCTTGTACTATTTAAGGCTTGTTGTAAATATAAAGGGTGTGTGTCTCTTTCATCCTGGAACTTAAAGCTAAGGCAGGGTAGAAACCTCAGGCCAGGATTCATACATTTTACAACACTCTTTCTCCAGTTCCCCAGATCCACTTGTCTGTTTCCCTTCAGTAAAAAGCAGGCCTCCCAAGGATATGAATCACACAGGGCACAGAGAGAGAAAATAAATGTAGGCATAAACCCTCATCTCAGGCCTGGGGATGGCAAACCAGTAAGAGCAAAAGGGTCCCAAGAGCAGGCAAAATAGTCAGAGGCACCCCCACTCCCGTTGGTGTCCCACAAAATACCTGGTAATCGACATGAAGAGAGCCTACTGCAGACTCATACAGGCTTCTTCATGGCTACTTCAATCACTGTAAGCCCCTATGAACCTTGCTTAGTTGATTCTGTGGGCTGTGTTCTCCTGGTGTCCTCCACACCTCTGACTCCTATAATTATTTTTCCTCCTCTTCTGGGGGAGGGGATTCCCTGAGCTTTGAGGGGTGGGATCTGACAAAGATATCCAATTTAGGCTCTCTCTTTGCCTCATATTTGGCTGTGGTTCTCTGCATCTGCTGGAGGAAGCCTCTCTCAATGATGATTGGGCTACGCACTGCTATGAGTATAGCTGAATCTCAGTAGGAATCTTTTATTGATTTCTGTTCATCTTAGGTCTCTGGGCTATCGAGTCTCACTATTGAGACTATTGGGCTATTGGAGCAATGCCAAACATGGGGTCCCTTTACCTGGTGTGGACTTCGAATTAGACCAGTCATTGGTTAGCCACTCCCACAAGTACTGAGCCTCTATTGTCCCAGCATATGTTTTAGGCAGGATAGATTATAGTAGGTGAAGATTATGTGGTTGGGTTGGTGACCCAGCCTCACCTCTGAAAGTTGCCTGGTTACAGAAGTTCAGGCTCTGTATCCTTCATTAATGGGAGTCTCAGCTAGAGTCACTCTTGTAGAAGAATCCTGGATCTTTTTACTGCACTGGGTTTTCACACAGCCTCCCAAATGCCCTCCAGTTCCAGTTGTCACTCCCCGTACTCTCTCTTATCATCCCCCGCCTCACCCAATCCTTCCTGTTCTCATTCCCACACTCCTTAAGTCATAGTGGCATTACACATAATAGCCAAAAACTAGAAACAACCTAGATGTTTCCAAAACAAAGAATAGATTAAAAAAAAAAAGTAATACATTTACGTAATGGAGTATTACTCAGATATTAAAAAAATAACATTATGAACTTTGCTAGAAAATGGATGGAACTAGAAAAAAAATCATCCACAGACACAGAAAGACAAGTATGGTATGTAATCACTTATAAGTGAATATTATCTGTATTCATGCTATAGTACACAGACCCAGAGAGGCTAGATAACAAGGAGGCTCTAAGGTGGATGGACACGTGCATGGATCTCCCTGGGAAGTAAAGTAGAACACAATAAATCTTAAAAACATTAAAAATATTGAACTTTATGTATCCTATGCAACAAAGCATAAAATTAACAGCAAATAAATTTTTATAGATCTTAATTTTATAAAGATAATGCATCATGCAATAAATTTTATTTTTTGTTTTTATTAGATATTTTCTTTATTTACATGTCATATGATATCTCTTCTCCCAGTTTCCCCTCCAAAAAAAGAAAATAAAACCTGTTCCCTCCCTGCCTCCCCCCCACCAACTCACCCTCTTCCACTTCCTGGCCCTGGCATTTGCCTACACTGGGGCATAGAACCTTCACAGGGCCAAGGGCTTCTCCTTCCATTGATGACCGACTAGGCCATCCTCTTCTATACATAAACTTCTGGAGCCATGAGTCCCACCATGTATACTCTTTGGTTGGTGGTTTAGTCCCTGGGAGCTCTGAGGGTACTAGTTAGTTCATATTGCTGTTCGTCCTAAGGGGCTGCAAAACCTTCAGCTCCTTGGGTCCTTTCTCTAGCTCCTTCATTGGGGACCCTATACTCAGTCCAATGGATGGCTGTGAGCCTCTACTTCTGTATTAATCGGGCACTGTCAGAGCCTCTCAGGAGACAGCTATATCAGGCCCCTGTCAGCCGGCACTTGCTGGCATCCACAATAGTGTCTGGATTTGATGATTGAATATGGGAAGGATTCCCAGGTGGAGCAGTCTCTGGATTGTCCTTCCTTCAGTCTTTGCTCCATAGTTTGTCTCTGCAACTCCTTTCATGGGTATTTTGTTCCCTGCTTTAAGAAGGAATGAAGTATCCACACTTTGGTCTTCCTTCTTGAGTTTCTTGTGGTTTGTGGATTGTACTTTGTGTATTCCAAGCTTCTGGGTTAATATCCACTTGTTAGTGAGTGCATACCATGTGTGTTCTTTTGTAATTGGGTTACCTCACTCAGGATGATATTCTCCAGATCCATCCATTTCCCTAAGAATTTCATAAATTCAATTCAAGGATTTCATAAATTAATAGCTGAGTAGTACTCTATTATGTAGATATACCACATTTTCTGTATCCATTCCTCTGTTGAGGGACATCTGGGATGTTTCCAGTTTCTGGCTATTATAAATAAGGCTGCTATGATCATGGTGGAGCATGTGTCCTTATTACATGTTGGAAGATCTTCTGAGTATATGCCCAGGAGTAGTATAGCTGGGTCCTCTGGTAGCACTATGTCCAAATTCCAGAGGAACCGCCAAACTGATTTTCAGAGTGGTTGTACCAGCTTGCAATCCCATCAGCAACAAAGGAGTGTTCCTCTTTCTCTACAACTTCTCCAGCATCTGTTGTCACCTGAGCCTTTTATCCTAGCCAGTCTGACTGGTCTGAGGTGAAATCTCAGGGTTGTTTTGATTTGCATTTCCCTGATGACTAAGGATGCTGAACATTTCCTTAGGTGCTTCTCAGCCATTCAGTATTCGTTAGTTGAGAATTCTTTGTGTAGCTCTGTTCCCCATTTTTTAATAGGGTTATTTGGTTCTCTGGAGTCTAACTTCTTGAGTTCTTTGTATATATTGGATAGTAGCCCCCTATAAGATATAGGATTGGTAAAGATCTTTTCCCAATTTGTTGGTTGCCTATTGACAGTCTCTTTTGCCTTACAGAAGCTTTGCAACTTTATGAGGTCCCATTTGTGAATTCTTGATCTTAGAGCATAAGCTATTTGTGTTCTGTTCAGGAAATTTTCGCCTGTGTCCATGTGCTCGAGGCTCTTCCCCACTTTCTTTTCTATTAGTTTCAGTGTATCTGGTTTTATTTGGAGGTCCTTGATACACTTGGACTTGAGCTTTGTACAAGGAGATAGGAATGGATCGATTTGTATTCAACTACATGCTAACCGCCAGTTGAGCCAGCACCATTTGTTGAAAATACTATCTTTTTTCCACTGTATGGTTTTAGCTCCTTTGTCAAAGATCAAGTAGCCATAGGTTTGTGGGTTCATTTCTGGGTCTTCAATTCTATTCCATTGATCTACCTCCCTGTCACTGTACCAATGTCATGCAGTTTTTTTGTTTGTTTTGTTTTTGTTTTTTTTTTGTTTTGTTTTGTTTTTTAATCACAATTGCTCTGTAATACAGCTTTAGGTCCCGGATGGTGATTGCACTAGAGGTTCTTTTATTGTTGAATATAGTTGTTGCTGGTTTGGTTGATTCTTTGTATAGTTCTTTTTAAACAAAACATTTGGTTGATTTCAGCCCTGCATTTGATCATTTTCTGCCTTGGACTCCTCTTGGGTGAATTTGCTTCTTTTTGTTCTAGAGCTTTGAGATATGCTGTCAAATTGCTGGTGTATGCTCTCTCCAGTTTCTTTTTGGAGGCTCTTAAAGCTATGAGTTTTCCTCTTAGGACTACTTTCATTGTGTCCCATAAGTTTGGGTATGCTGTGGCTTCATTTTCATTAAACCCTAGAAAGTCTGAATTTCTTTCTTTATTTCATCCTTGAACAAGTTATCATTGAGTAGAGTGTTGTTAAGCTTCCACGTGTATGTGGGCTTTCTATTGTTTATGTTGTTATTGAGGAACAGCCTTAGTCCATGGTGATCTGATAGGATGCAAGGAATTATTTCAATCTTCTAGTATCTGTTGAGGCCTGATTTGTGACCAATTAAATGGTCAATTTTGGAGAAGGTACCATGAGGTGCTGAGAAGAAGTATATCCTTTTGTTTTAGGATAAAAAGTTCTATAGATATCTGTTAAATCCATCTGTTTCATAACTTCTGTTAGTCTCCTTTTGTCTTTGTTTAGTTCCTGTTTCCATGATCTATCCATTGTAGAGAGTGGGGTCTTGAAATCTCCCACTATTATTGTGTGAGGTGCAACATGTGCTTTGAGCTTTACTAAAGTTTCTTTTATGAATGTAGATGCCCTTGCATTTGGAGCATAGATTTTCAGAATTGAGAGTTCATCTTGGTTGATTTTTCCTTTCATGAGTATGAAGTGTCCCTCCCTATCTTTTTGATCACTCTAAGGTGAAAGTTGATTTTATTCAATATTATAATGACTACTCTAGCTTTTTCCTTGGGAACATTAGCTCAGAAAATTGTTTTCTAGCCTTTTATTCTGAGATAGTATCTGTCTTTGTCACTGAGTTGGGTTTCTTGTATGCAGCAAAATGTTGGGTCCTGTTTACATACCCAGTCTGATAGTCTATGTCTTTTTATTGGGGAATTGAGTCCATTGATATTAATAGATATTAAGGAAAAGTAATTGTTACTTCCTCTTATTTTTGCTGTTAGAGTTAGAATTCTGTTCATGTGGCTATCTTCTTTTAGTTTTGTTGGAAGATTACTTTCTTCTTTTTTCTAGGATGTAGTTTCCCTCCTTGTGTTGAAGTTTTCCATTTATAATCCTTCAAAGGGCCAGATTTGTGGAAATATATTGTCTAAATTTGGTTTTGTCATGGAATACTTTGATTTCTCCATCTATGGTAATTGAGGGTTTTTCTGGGTATAGTAGCCTGGGCTGGCATTTGTGTTCTCTCAGGTTCTATATGATATCAACCCAGGATCTTCTGGCTTTCTTTGTCTCTGGAGAGAAATGTGGTGTAATTCTGATAGATCTGCCTTTATATGTTACTTTACCTTTCCCCCTTACTGCTTTTAATATTCTTTCTTTGTTTAGTGCATTTGGTATTTTGACTATTATGTGGTGGGATGAATTTCTTTTCCGGTCTACTCTGTTTGGAGTTCTATAGGCTTCTTGTATGTTCATTGGCATCTCTTTCTTTAGGTTAGGGAAGTTTTCTTCTATAATTTTGTTGAAGACATTATTGGCCCTTTAATTTGGAGGTCTTCACTCTCTTCTCTACCTATTATCCTTAGTTTGGTCTGCTCAGTGTGTCCTGGATTTCCTGGATGTTTTGGGTCAGGAACTTTTTGCATTTTGTGTTTTCTTTGATTGTTGTGTCAATGTTTTCTATGGTATCTTCTGCACCTGAGATTCTCTCTTCTATCTCTTATATTCTGTTGGTGATGCTTGCATCTATGGTTCCTGACTTCTTTCCTAGGATTTTTATCTCCAGAGTTGTCTCTCTTTGTGCTTTCTTAACTGTTTCTTCTTCTGTTTTTAGGTCCTGGATGGTTTTGTTCAATTCCTTTACCTGATTTGTGGTGCTTTCCTGTAATTCTTTAAGGGATTTTTTTGTGTTTCCTCTTTAAGGGCTTGTATTTGTTTACCTGTGTTTTCCTGTATTTCTTTAAGGGAGTTATTTATGTCCTTCTTAAATTCCTCTATCACCATCATGAGTTGTGATGTTAGATCCAAATCTTGCTTTTCTGGTGTTTTGGGATATTCAGGACTTGCTGTGGTGGGAGTACTAGGTTCTGATGAAGTCAAGTAGTCTTGGTTTCTGTTGGTAAGATTTTTGCATTTGCCTTTTGCCATTTGTTGCTCTCTGGTGTTAGATGTTCTTGCTGCCTCTGGCTGGAGCTTGTTCCTCCTGTGGGTCTATAAGCCTGTGTCAGCACTTCTGGGAGATAAGCGCTCCTCTTGTAAGACCAGTGTGCAGAGGGCTGTGGATCATCAGTCCTTCCTGAGTCCTGGGGTCAGAGCACACCCTGGAGACAGGCTCTCCACTTGTGAGAAAGATACAGAGAGGGATGTGGATCTGCTGTCCCTCCTAGGTATAGATGGAGGTAAAACGATCATTTCCCAGCTGCTCTGCCACTTCTGAGGTCTCATAATAAATTTTATTGTAAGTGGGTCTTTAGATTATTACAGTGAATACCATCAGTGTGTGCCACATGATTCAGTCTGTGGCACCTGTGTTTCTAGCCTCAGAACTAGTCGTTTTTCTTAAGTTCACGGTTAGGTGCTACCTAAGCCAAGGCAAGAGGAGTAGGTAGAACAGCAGTGTGTGGTTAGCCACACTTCCCTAGCCTGCACAGATCTTGTGGTCTAGGAACCAGAGAACCTTTATTTTTTTGATTGAGTGGTTGCAAAAGACAAGGACCCGAACCAGGGAAGAACACACCAGTTGGTTATCCAATACTGTTATCAAGGGCAGAGAAGCCACCAAACCGACAGATCAATGGGTTTGGAAAAAGGTTTTCATTACAGATGTTTTTATGTATGTGTATGTGTGTGTGCATGCGCGTGCGCGAGAGAGACCTCTGAGGAAGTCCATAGCAGGCATAGCTATCTCTGGGACAGAGTGGAGACAGCTGGGAAGGGTCAGGGATACCTCTCATAGGATCAAAGAGAAGAGTGAGAGTGAGAGATGGGAAAACATCCTCGGTAATAGAGAAAAACCTGCAGGGTGAAGGGAGGGAATACCATGAACTAGAGCAGCCTGGAAGTTTAGAGTATAGGGGAGGTGAGGAAAGTCAGGAGGTTAGAGTGGGCTTGGACCAGAGGAGCCTGGAGATTAGCACTGGCTTTGGCATTGTCCATAGGCATATGTCAACAGGGAGCTGTATGCTTCCTCAGTGAGAGGAAGAGGAGATAGTGAATTAGCTCTTTCTGGCAGACAAGAAACCCTTCCCATAAGCTCCTAAGGAATGAGGAAGTTATCTGCCAGCAATTCTTCTGAGCTGAAGCCAGAGGGTCAATTTGGAGTTATTGGGCCTGTCCTTTGGGGTTACTTGGGTTTTCTTTTAGATCTAAAATATACTAAAATGTCAGTCCTGAAAACATGTATACAAATAACATTATACAGACCTAGCAGGTTATACTTAGGAATATATATATATGTGTATACACACACACACACACACACACACACACACACATATATATATATGCATATAGCAATTAATAAGATGAGAGAGGCCATGATTTTGCAGATAAAGAGGGATATATGGAAGGGTTTAGAATGAAGAAAGGTGTTAATCTTGAGATTCTCTGGAGCAAAATCAATCCCACAATTTTGGGCCAAATTTAAAGCAAGCTTTATTATGCACTAAATACTGATGATGTTCTCATTTTTAATAGTTGAGTAGTATCCCATTGTGTAACTGAACCACATTTTCTGTATCTATTCTTCTGTTGAGGGACGTATGGTTGTTTGCAACTTCTGGGTATTACAAATAAGGCTGCTATGAACATAGTGGAGCACATGTCTTTGTGATATGGTGTAGAATCTTTTGGTATATGCCCAAAAGATAGTACACCCTATCTGGTGTACTACTTTTTAACATGAAGGGGTGTTGTATTTTGTCCAAGGCTTTTTTAGCATCTAATAAGATGATCATGTGATTTTTTTTATTGAGTTTGTTCATAATAGTGGATTACAATGATGGATTTTCATACATTGAACCATTCCTGCATCCCTGAGATGAAGCCAACGTAGTCATGGTGAATGATGGTTTTGATGTGTTCTTGGATTTGGTTTGCAAGAATTTTATTATTTTTGCATTGATATTCATAAGTGAAATTGGTATGAAGCTCTCTTTCTTTGTTGAGTCTTTGTGTGGTTTAGGTATCAGTGTAATCGTGGCTTCATAGAATGAATTAGGAAGTGTTCCTCCTATTCTATTTTGTGGAATGATTTGAGGAGTATTGATATTAGCTCTTCTTTGAAGATCTGGTAGAATTCTGCACTAAAACCATCTGGCCCTGGACTTTTTTCAGTTGGGAGGTTTTTAATATGATTGCTTCTATTTCCTTAGGGATTATGAAACTGTTTAGATAGTTTACTTGATTTTGATTTAACTTTGGTACATAGTATCTGTCTAGAAAATCATTCATTTCATCAAGATTTTCCAGTTTTGTAGTAGACTTTTGTAGGCTTTTGAAGTAGGTGCTGATGATTTTTTGAATTTCTTTAGTTTCTTTTGTTATGTCTCCAATTTCATTTGTGATTTTGTAAATTTCGTCTTTGTGGCCTTTAGTTAGTTTGGCTAAGGCTTTATCTCTCTGGTTGATTTCTCAAAAAAACAGTTCTTGTTTTTTTTTTTTTGGATTCTTTGTATGTTTCTCTTTGTTCCAAATTGGTTGATTTCAGCCTTGAGCTTGATTATTTCCTGCTGTCTACATTTCTTGGGTGTATTTGCTTCTTTTTGTTCTAGAACTTTCAGGTGTGTTAAGTTGCTAGTGTAGGATCTTCCCAATTTCTTTATGAAGGCACTTAGTGCTATAAATATTTCTCTTAGCACTGATTTCATTTTGTACCATAAGTTTGGGTATACTGTGCTTTCATTTTCATTGAATTCTAGAAAGTCTTTAGTTCATAATCTCTCCTAGTTTCACCATGTTTCCATTTAATTTCTGTTTCTATGACCTGGCCATTGGTGAAAGTGGGGTGTTGAAGTCTCCCAGTATTATCGTGTAATGTTCAATGTGTGTTTTGAGCATTAGTAATGTTTGTTTTATGAATGTGGGTGCCCTAGCATCTGGGGTATAGATTTTCAGAACTGAGACTTCATCTTGGTGGGTTTTTGAGTATGAAGTATCTTTTTTTCAATGAAGTATCCCTACTCATCTCTTCTGATAACTTTTGGTTGGAACTCTATTTTATTGGATATTAGAATGGCTACTACTCTTGTTTCTTGGGAATTTTTGTTTGGAAAACTTTTTTCCAGCCTTTTAATCTGAGGTAGTATCTGTCTTTGTCACTGATGTGTGTTTATTGTACGCAGCAAGATGCTTGATCTTGTTTATGTCTCCAGTCTGTTAGCCTATGTCTTTTTTATTGGGGAATTGATTCCATTGATATTGAGAGATATATTTTTTTAATTTTGTAATTATATTAAGTACAGAAACATTAGTGTACGTTTAACCCAATTTAGTGGCCAGTTCTTTAGCCTTTGCCTTTTCCAGCTTGGCAGTGCGAGCCACAGACTTAGGACCCAGGACGTTGCCTTCCCAATGGCGACGGATCTCGTCATATCTGTCATTATAATTGGTCCTAATAGCTTCCACCAGCTTAGCTAGAGCACCCTTGTCTTCCGAGTTAACCTGTGTGAAGGCAACAGTGGTGCAGGTCTTCCTGTGGACCAGGCGCCCCAGCCTAGCCTTTCCCTTGATGATGAAGTAGGGCACCCCCATCTTTCGACACAGGGCAGGCAGGAAAACCACC
>JADRCD010219083.1:20486-37787 GCA_019843815.1 Montemys delectorum
TGTGTGTGTGTGTGTGTGTGTGTGTGTGTGTGTGTGTGTGTGTGTGTGTGAGATAGATGTACCATATATGGCAGAGCATCTCATAGACAGTTTTTTTCTCGATACTTTGTCCAGTTTTGAGGTTTCTTCATCAATGGTCCTCTGCTGTATAAAGAAGCTCCTTTGATGAGGTGTGTACATTTGTTTACATGTATACACATACAGGCTGCGATTCCCCATATGCCGGATACTTTTTTTCTAGCTTCTGAGAGTGTGTAACATCTCTTAATATTATACATTATATGTCATCCATCCATTTTCCTGCTTATTTGTGAGATTCATGTTAAAAATGTAATTTGTTACTGTGTTCAATTAGCAAAATAGTGGGTTTATCTGTAGAGTCTATCATCTCCTAGTCACAAATGTTTGGTAAAATTTATAATATGCATGTTGTAGGTATTCAGGCAAGGGTCACCACATTCTGAAAATGTTTAAATCTGTTTTTCTTTATTGAGAATCAGTCCCCATAGGCAGCAGTGTTTCTCTGAAGCACTGCCATCTAGTGTCCGGCTAAAATATCTGTGACGACTTCACTGGCTCCATTGCTGTGTTCATGTGTTGAAGTATGATAAAGCCTCATGTAACAGAAATGTCTATTACTGAACTGAGATAAAATTCCTCTTGTATCAATCATGCTAGATAGATCCAGGAGGACTGGCTCTTCTTTCATCTGTTGCTCTCCTAGGTCTGCTTGAGCTTGAAATAAAATGCACAGAGCTAGAAAGTCAGTGCTATATCGTAGAAGCTAGAAAGTCAGTGCTATATCGTAGAAGCTAGAAAGTCAGTGCTATATCGTAGAAGCTAGAAAGTCAGTGCTATATCGTAGAAACAAAGCTTGGCATTGCTATGCAGGCGGGAAGACATTTCTTCCTGCTGAGTGAAATTGTGTCTCCTGCTGTGTCCCTCACTGCACCGGAGAAATATTATGAGGAATGGGAATGAGTGTTGATGGAGAAAATCTGTCATTTAAGGATGATCATATGGTAGTTTTCTCTGTTCTACTTACAATACCTCTGAAAGTCATATTATAACATTATAATATAGTGATTTAAAGTAAGATATTTGTTAGGCCAAAATATCTGTGGATCTCCATGAAATATGCTATGTAAATTGAAAACTACACCACAGAAGAATATTATGAACTTCGTTTTATGAATCAACTTCACTTCAATTTCAAATGTGTCTCCCAACCCTTTGTTACATTTATCAAGTGGATCTGGGGGAGTGCCCAAGATGAGGAGTTGTTATTCTAGACTTTTTGTATATACATTCTCATTGGAGTTCTGCAGGGTTTTAGTGCCAGTGATTCAGTGTGATGTAGAGATTCACACTATAGAATTGAGATGGATTTTAATTTTTAGGGGCCTCTGGGGCCATCTTGACCAGCAACTTACAGAGAGGTGTATCATATATGGCACTGAGATTTTTGCAACAAAAAATGTTGATATTAAAATTGTCTGAATAATAATCTCACACAATTCCAAAAACTCAGAACTAAAGGAATATTGAGATAAAGAGTAAAAGGAAAAAGCAAAAAAGCCTCTCAAAGGTAAAGCAAGTATCAAAATTGCTTTTGTTCCAAGTTAGAGCCTAAAATAATTACATTAAATATAAGCAGCAAAGTATTCCAGTCAAAAGAACTGTAAAGAGAGTCTCATACTCCACCATGCAATACACATTATTCTTTTAAAAAGTCCTTTTTTTCTACTGATAAAAATAGACTGAAAAAATGAAAGTATGGAAAAAATTACATACCATGCTAATACCCAGCATAAGAAATAATAAACCTGAATTAATATTCTGACAACTTTCTGTTTCATGTAACTTATTCCACATATTTAATTCAATAATTGGGAAAAAAGATAGAATCCCTTTTCTGGTTCTAAGAAGTTATGCATCAGATGGCTCCACACCATGCATATACAGACCGCACTAGGTAGACTCACTGAGCATTGATTTAAAACAAACAAGCAACCAAGCAAGCTAGCAAACAAACACACACACAAAGTTGGAAGGGAGAAGTTGAGGAGTTTTCGAGGCATCGGAGGACAGGGAATGGTAATGGGTGGGATCCAAACACATGATATGAATGAATGGATATTGCATAAAATATTCAATTAAAAATGAGGAAAAATTGGAAAATGGAGAAGAATGATGCAGCCTCAGTCTCAGGGTAGATGTTCATTGATGGTTTGAATTTTTCCTTCTCTGCTGAAACTTTACACATCTCCTCCTGTGTATGTGTGAGCTACACCTAAAACATCCCCACAGGCTGAGCTTTATCATTATTTAGTTCAAAATAACTTCTAATTTCCCCTTTCATTTCTATCCTTATCAGTAAAAAATATGTTACTTAATTTCCAAATACTTGGTGGTATTTTGGCATTCATCAAATGAGTTAACTCTACATAATTTTGTGGTCAGTTAACACATGTGTAACTTCAGTCCTAGAGGTTCACTGGTGTTTTGAACTGTCTGAGCATATGGCTTGTCTAAGAGAACATTGTTTGTACACTGGTAAATGCCTACACTGACAAGTGTAACGATCAGGACGGGTGTCAGTTTGGTCTCATTGGTTGCTCTGTTCAGTGCCAGTTCTTACTGTGTCTTATTAGCTACTTGGAAGGGAGTGTTATGGCCTCATTACTCCAACCACAGATTTATCTTATTCTAATTCTTTCACTTTTGCATCATGAATTTTATGATTATCTTATTAAGTATATAGATGGAGAGTATCACTTCTTCTTGATCAGGGACCCTTTACTCTATGTAAAATGACTCGTTTATCTCACAGAACTACTCATTTTGACTTTTTTTTTTTTTGCCCCATACATCTTAAAGTTGAAGTGAGATGAAAAACTTCTCTTCCAGAAGAATGACATGGCTGTTGACCACCATCAACACTAACTTCATTAGACTCCCCAACTTCCATTAAAACTTCTGAACACTTGTGTGTAAATCAAGTTGCTCCCTCGGCTTCTGTTTTTCTGGGCTGTGCTTCATTGGTGCTCCCCTAAGGAGTCCATGGTTCATGCAAATTTTATTTTACTCTTTTCTTCAGCCTTAAACTTTTTAAGGTGTGTGTATAGGTATGCGCATGTGTGCACGTGCGTGCACGTGTGTGTGTGTGTGTGTGTGTGTGTGTGTGTGTGTAAGTGCCTTCATCAATCAGCCTACCTTCATCTGCAGATGCTCCAGTCTATTGTTTGATGGTGAATCATCCCAGACTATCCAGACCAAATGATGATGACATTTTGCTGTCTCTTCTCAGTATTGTATTGTCACTATTGCTTTTCTAAAGTCACTGAATATTTACAATTCTAATTAAAATAGATAAGTTTGCTTTTGTTTGTTTGTTTGTTTTTTCGAAACAGGGTTTCTCTGTACAGCCCTGGCTATCCTGGAACTCACTCTGTAGACCAGGCTGGCCTCGAACTCAGAAATCCACCTGCCTCTGCCTCCCCAAGTGCTGGGATTAAAGGCGTGTGTCACCACTGTCCAGCGTTTGCTTAATTTTTTAAAGGCAAGGATTCACATCTTAGACTACTATTCTATATCTGTATTTCTCTCCCCCATCCCTCCATCTCACCAAAGTAACTTTCTTATATTTCACCAGAACTTTCCTTGATTGGATGCTCACTGCCAGCAAAGGCTTCTAAAGGCCAGCCCAGGGAGATTAACCTTAGTGTGTCTGCATAAGTAATGGCTATGATAGGGGCACACACAGGGAGAGGGCATTGCATCTGAATGGTAAGAGCATATGTGGAGTTGATTCTGTAAGAAGGAACATGTAGGCAAACACCACTAATGAACTGTTTGTTCTGAGTTAAATGAGGGGTAGGGGTAGAAAGAAGTGGGGAAGAGAGCGGGAAAGGGAGGGAGAGAGAATTAGAGTTAAGAAGGGTTGTAAGACTCTCCTGGCCAATTGGCCCTGGTGTCTGCAAATCCTCTGTAATAAAGTGAGAATTGGAGATACACACACACACACACACACACACACACACACACACACACACACACACACACACACACACACACACACACACACACAGAGAGAGAGAGAGAGAGAGAGAGAGAGAGAGAGAGAGAGAGAGAGAGAGAGAGGAAATCTCAGATGGAATAGCTGTCTGGCCAGAAGGATAAGACTGAACTTCAAATTGATTTTTTGTTTTGTTTTGTTTTGGTTCTCTATAAAAATGCTGATGAGAAAATGATGGGCAAGGCAGATTATTTTCTGGCTTCCCAGATTGAACTGAACACTCTTTTCAATTATTTTGATATGTCTTAAATAGTGCAATTGCTGGGCCACTTCTTAAGCTTCAGAACAAATTCAAAGACTCAATTTCCGGGTTTTGACTATATGACAGGCAACAGAACTGCTTGCAGCTTGCGAATTCCTGCTTTTATACCCAAGTGGCGATAAGCTCAAATTTTAATGTTTTATCATATAATTATTTTTCTAAAGAAAGCAACCTATTTTTCATTAGGTAAGACACAGCACAGATTAGTTTAGAAAGATGAATCTAGATAGAAAGAACACATTGATTTGCTTCAAAGAGTCTTCATTCTCCACTGACCGCCAGAGGGCGACATTGCACAGACTAGATTCCCCACCCTCAGTCCCTCCCTGAATCAGGCTGAGTTCTTAGATAAAATGACAGCTGAAGACAACCAGAGGCCAGAAAGTTCCCGGGACCAGGACTACTTCTGCAGGTTTCTTTTTTTCTTTAGAATTTTACCTGAAACAGGAAGGTGTCTAGTCAACTTTGTGCCAACTGTCTCCAAGAACTGAAAACAGCAGCCATTTTCCTGCAGAAGCCAGACTTTTTCAGAAAGGCACCAAAGCTGTTTCCAGGGCGCAGCCATGATCCTGGTCCTCATCTCATTTCTGGGGATACATTTTTTCCTGGGTGAGTCAAATATCCTGATAGTTGTAGATGCACACAATTCACTATTTTTCTCACTTAATTTTAGTAAGAATATTTTTTATCATGAAGCCTCTGTCACAATTATGAATTTATCATTGATTTTGCAGATATCCAGGCACAGACAGTTTCCCAGCCTGATGCCCATGTCACTGTCTTCGAAGGAGACTCGGTGGAGCTGAGATGCAGCTATTCCTATGGTGGATCTCTTTACCTTGCCTGGTACATCCAGCGCCACGGCCATGGCCTCCACTTTCTCCTCAAGTACTATTCAGGAAACCCGGTGGTTCAAGGAGCGAATGGCTTTGAGGCTGAGTTCAGCAAGAGTGACTCTTCTTTCCACCTGCGGAAAGCCTCTGTGCACTGGAGCGACTCGGCTGTGTACTTCTGTGCTCTGAGCGCACAGTGTGTGGGGCTGCAGGGGGAGCTGAGCACAAACCTGTAAGATGCTGAGGAGGATAAAGCAACCGAGTGACTCTCGATCATCCATGCTCCTCATCCATGGAAGGAACCTAAATAAACTCACTGGTTCTCCAAGTTGGAATTATTTTGGTCTATCCTTGGAACCCTATGTTGGGGTGTATAGACATTTGGTCATGGCTCCCAGGAAAAGTGGCCTAGCAGGGTAAAAAGCATAAAGTGGTCCTGGAGACACGATTACCTTCTTAATGTTTGTTTTGTAGACTGCATTTTCTACTGACTGATTATGTCCGTGAGATTTAAGACACAACTCAGTTCTACATAACTAGTAACTGCAGTGGGTGCTTACAGAGTGTGAACTAGAGGGGAAGTGCTGGCTTCCTTCAGCTCCAGACTGCAGGTGAGTGTTAAGGAAGTATGCTGCTTGCACTCAACTCCTCAAGAACCTCAGAAGCACCCTCCATCAGTGATCATTAGTTTAGTTCACTTGCCTCCATGTAGAATGATCCTGATGAGAAGCTCAATAAGGAGTTATCTGGATTCGGTTGTCTTGTGAGCATGCCTGAACACTGCATTGAAATGGGGAAGGGTTAGTGGAGCATGGCGTGCACACACTCTGTGCTCTTTGATCCTGATTATGGATGTGATGTGACACATTGGCTAAGGCGTCTGTAGTGGTGACATGCACACAGTCTGTGCTAGGATGGACTGTAACCTGGAATGCTTAGGTCAGATAAGTCCTCTTCCTTGTAAGCTGTTTTCTTCTTAAGCTGTTTTGTCACAGAAATGGATAGGGAAGTAGGATGCTGTCCTTACTTCAGCATACATGAGAGCACAGAGTAAAGAGACAGAAGGTAGGAAAGAAACCAAAGTCTGACCTGAGCAGATCAAATGATTTCAAACAGCAAAAAGAAGACACTCTTTTACAGGAAATGGGCATCTTCAAGGAAGGAGGGGGACTACATAGAGTTTATAAACCCTAAAGAAGATTGGAATAAGGAATCGCGTGCAGTTGCAAGGGGCTACATACAAGTCTGCCGTCTCTCATTCCTAGTATTATCTGCTCATTTGAGACAGACTATCATGGGAAACAGACCATTTTACCAAAACCATTTCCTTTTGGGGGCTCACTGAGAATGGCTGGAGCAAGGACAGCTGTAGCCTCATACAGATTCTGTTTATACAACTGAGGTACACTATCATGTGTGAGCAGTGCAGGGTTAGTTATTCCTCTGCAGGAAATCAATGGTAGAGTAACACTTTGGCTCTTGTATTTTGACACCTGGTAGTTTTTGAATGGTATATCTGGAATTCTGCATAGTAGTTCTCATAGGCTTATTTTCACCTTGTACATTTCCTTACCTGGGACTGTCATTCCATGTCACTTCTAAGTTTCTTATGTAGCCAGTTTTGTGCATGTGGTAGTCCACTGGAAAAATGACACAAGCATGGAATGTATTTATGAATGCAAATGAGGAAGTGGACAACCATAAAGACTTAGACAGTTATAGTTGTTATTTGAACAAATTATAACACCCTCTAGGTATATGTATCTAAGTCAGTACAGTTTTACTCAATATACAGCTTTAACTAAATTTAAAACCAATAAAATTGTCATGATTCTTGTTTTTTTCTCCTCAGTGTTATTCCCTTTCATTCTCCAACAACAAAGCTAATAAATTTTATTTCTCAAGTTTGTGTTTTGTGTTTCTAATATACATGTGTTTGTTAACAGTGTGTAGCTCTGTATTTTAAAATATATGCCAATAACAAAACATTGTAAGCATGATCATAAGGCTTGCTGTTTTCACTAAAGTAATATGGAGACATGGAAAACTTGCCATAATCCATTTCAATATTTTTTAACTGCTGCGTATCATCTCACTTTAGGAATATGTGACAATCACTTTGATGGTCATTAGGGCACAGGATACTGGCAGAAGTAGCGGCAGTCTAAGCCAGAAGTCTCCTTCACAAAGGTCAGAAGGCCACTACCAGTCATGTTCCCAAGGTGGTGTTTCAGCTGTCTGCACAGCTCAGTCTGAGAATATAGGTCAGCGATCCTCTGAGGTTAGTAAATTGCCCATGGGTGTGTGGGTGTGTCTATCCAACACATACACATTTCCTGTTTTATTCTGAGCTCATATTCATCCTTTTACTACAACCTAACCTTTCCTATCTTAAGAGATTTGTACTCACACACTCTAGGGGCTCAGAAGATGAACTCTTGCCCTGAGCTGGTGATTGTACTCTTCTTAATGTTTGGTATGTGGAACCCCACATTGAGCTTCTCTGTCTTGTTTCATGTTATTGATGTAAATTTTAACAACAATTCCTCTTACGCATCAGAATACAGGTCGTCATTGCACTGAATCGCTACTAATTTCACTTTTTAGGAGAAAGCAATGGAGACTCGGTGACTCAGACAGAAGGCCAACTGACACTGTCTGAAGGGACTTCTCTGACCGTGAATTGTTCTTATGAAACCAAACAGTACCCAACCCTGTTCTGGTATGTGCAGTATCCTGGAGAAGGTCCACAGCTCCTCTTTAAAGTCCCAAAGGCCAACGAGAAGGGAAGCGGCAGAGGGTTTGAAGCTACGTACGATAAAGAAAGCACCTCCTTCCACTTGCAGAAAGCCTCCGTGCAGGAGTCGGACTCGGCCGTGTACTACTGTGCTCTGGGTGACACAGTGGCAGAAACTGCAGGGGGAGCTGAGCACAAACTCTGAGAAGCAGGGGGCTGGCTGCTGAGTGTCTGAGATCACTCACTTAGGGACTATGAGCAGGTCTGCTATTGTTGATACCACACATGAAATCATCCAGATCAACATTAAGAATGCGTTAGGAGATCAGGAAGAAAGCATGCTATACTTTAGGCTTGATCAGAGAGAATGAGAGTAGTCACATATCACAGTGACTTCCTTTTTTGTTTTTGTTTTGTGAGATGGGACTTTAGGTAGTCCAGGCTGGCCTTAAATAACTTGTGAACCTGAGGCTGGCTCTGAACTCTTTTTCCTATCTAAATCTACAGTGCAATGAAATGTCCACCTTTTGGTCTTCCTTCTTCTTGGGTTTCTAGTGGGTTGTGGGTTGTTCTTCCTGTATTCCAAACTTCTGGGCTAATATCCACTTATCAGAGAATGCTTACCATGTGTGTTCTTTTGTGATTGGGTTACCTCACTCAGGATGATACTCTCCAGATCCATCCATTTCCCTAAGAATTTCATAAATTCATTGTTTTTAATAGCTGAGTAGTACTCCATTGTGTAGATATACCACAATTTCTGTATCCATTCCTCTGTTGAGGGACATCTGGGTTGTTTCTAGTGTCTGGCTATTATAAATAAGGCTGCTATGAACATGGTGGAGCATGTGTCCTTATTACATGTTGGAGCACCTTCTGGGTATATGCCAAGGAGTGGTATAGCTGGGTCCTCTGGTAGAACTATGTCCAATTTCTGGAGGAACCGCCACACTGATTTCCAGAGTGGTTGTACCAGTTTGCAATCCCACCAGCAATGAAGTAGTGTTCCTCTTTCTCCACAACCTCTCCAGCATCTGCTGTCACCTGAGTCTTTTATCCTAGCCAATCTGACTGGTGTGAGAACATTTCATTCCTTCTTAAAAAGGGGAATCAAATACCCACAGAAGGAGTGGCAGAGATTAACTATGGAGCAGAGACTGAAGGAAGGACAAGCATATAGCTATCTCCTGAGAGGCTCTGACAATACCTGACTAATACAGATGTAGAGGCTCATAGCCATTCATTGAACTGAGTACATGGTCCCCAGTGAAGGAGTTAGAGAAAGGTTCTATGGAGCTGGAGGGTTTGCAGCCCCTTAGGATGAACAACAATTACTAACTAGTACCCTCAGAGCTCCCAGGGACCCAACCACCAATCAAGGACTATACAGGGTGGGACTGAATGTTCTGGCAGCATGTGTATAGTAGAGGATTGAAAATTCGATCATCAATAGGAGGAAAGGACCTCGGCCTTGTGAAGGTTCTGTGCCCCAGTGTAGGGGAATGCCAGGGCCAATAAGTGGGAGAGGGTGGGGTGGCTGGCATGGGGAGGGTGGAGGCATAAGGGGTTTGTTCTTGTTGTTTTTGTTTGTTTGTTTGTTTGTTTTTTGGAGGGGAACCTGGGAAAGGAAAAATTTACATGTAAATAAAGAAAATATCTAATAAAAAAATGAGGTCTAGAAACTTTAAGTAAGTTCTTCTAGGTCAGAAAGCTAGTAAGTATGGAGTCGGGTTGAATTTTATGTAACTACCCAATGAGCATTATGTTATCTGTCTTTATACAGAACTGCAATAAACCAGGTTGCCTCCTTTGTCTACTAAAAAAAAAAAATCTACAGTGGAGTAGAGTTACATACATGAACCACCACACTAGGCTGAATTTGTGATTTTTTTTTTTAAAGATTTATTTATTATTATACATAAGTACACTGTAGTTGTCTTCAGACACACCAGAAGAGGGCATCAGATCTCATTATGGATGGTTGTGAGCCACCAAGTAGTTGCTGGGATTTGAACTCAGGATTGTCGGAAGAGCAACCAGTGCTCTTAACCACTGAGCCATCTCGCCAACCCTGTGATTTCTTAAATACAAAAATCTCTTGTTGAATGAAACTATGTGCTCATCATCATCATCTATAATCCTAACTCATGGAACCTGACTCATGTCATTCATGGAATTATCATGTGTGATACAACAAGACATGGCTCATGAGGTTGTATGTGCTCCACATCTTCCTGGCAAAGTGCAATAAGAAGGGGTATTTCTTTTTTCCCCTTCTCAAGATCTGATAATTTGCCTCTTGTAAAGATGTTTATGTTTGACTGAATTTAAAAGTAGAAACTTTTGGTGGAGACAGTCCATGTCTTGTGAAAATATGTTCGTTTCTGGTCTGGGCTAGTGCCCTGAGCAGATCTTGGACACAAACACCACAGCCAGTTCTACAACACCCAGAAAAAGCTCCAGTCTGAGACGCTCTAATATGCCCAGGTCCACAGGATCCCATTATCCCTGGATCCCAGGAGCTTGGTTACACCAGAATTTCAGGGTCCCAGAGACAGCTTGACTCCCAGGAGCTCTGACACATCCAGGATCTCAGGATCACAGGATCCAGAATCACAGGATCACAGAGACAACTGAATTCTGAGGAGTTCTGATACAACCAGGATCACAGGAAGGACAGGCTCCAGTCAGATATGATGAGGGAAGGTAGCACTAGAAATAATCAGATGGTGGGAGGCAAGCGTAAGAATATAAGCAACACAAAACAACATTATTTGGAATCATTAGAACCTAATTCTCCTACCATAGCAAGTCCTGGATACACCATTACACCGGAAAAGCAATATTTGAATCTAAAATCACTTCTCATGATTGTAGTAGAGGACTTTAAGAAGGACATAAATAACTCCCTTAAAGGAATACAGGAGAACACAGGTAAACAGCTAGAAACCTTTAGGAAGGAAACACAAAAATCCCTTAAAGAATTCAAGGAAAATGAACAAAACCACCCAAGATCTAAAAATGGAAATAGAAACAAGAAAGAAATCACAAAGGGAGATAACCATGGAGTTAGAAAACCTAGGAAAGAGATCAGGACTCATAGATGCAAGTATCACCAACAGAATACAAGAGATAGAAGAGAAAATCTCAGAGGCAGAAGATACCATAGAAAACATTGACACAACAGGTCAAAGAAAACGCAAAATGCAAAAAGCTCCTAACCCAAAACATCCAGGAAATCCAGGACACAATGAGAAGACCAAAACCAAGGATAATAGGTATGGAAGAGAGTAAAGATTCCCAACTTAAAGGGCCAGGAAATATCTTCAACAAAATTATAGAAGAAAACTTCCCTAACCTAAAGAAAGAGATGCCCATGAATATACAAGAAGCTTACAGAACTCCAAATAGACTGGGCCAGAAAAGAAATTCCTCTCGAAAACACCAAATGCACTAAACAAAGAAAGAATATTAAAAGCAGTATGGGAAAAGGGTCAAGTAACATATAAAGTCAGGCCTATCAGAATTACACAAGACTTCTTGCTAGAGACTATGAAAGTCAGAAGATCCTGGGCAGATGTCATACAGACCCTGAGAGAACACAAATGCCAGCCCAGGCTACTATACCCAGTAAAACTCTCAATCACCATAGAGGGAAAAAAGAAGATATTTCATGACAAAACCAAATTTACACAACATCTTTCCACAAATCCAGCTCTTCAAAGGATAATAGGTGGAAAACACCAACACAAGGAGGGAAACTACACCCTAGAAAAAGCAAGAAAGTAATCTTTCAACAAAGCCAAAGGAAGATTGCCACACAAATATAATCCCACCTCTAACAATAAAATAACAGGAAGTGATAATCACTTTTCCTTAATATCTCTTAACATCAATGGACTCAATTCCCCAATAAAAAGATATAGACTAACAGACTGGATACATAAACAGGGCCCAGCATTTTGCTGCATACAGGTAATGCACCTCAGTGACAAAGACAGATACTATAGAGTAAAAGGTTGGAAAACAATTTTCCAAGCAAATGGTCTCAAGAAACAAGTGGGAGTAGACATTCTAATATCGAATAAATTCAACTCTCAACCAAAAGTTATCAAAAAAAAAAAAAAAGATAAGGAAAGACATTTCATACTGGTCAAAGGAAAAATCTACCAAGAAGAACTCTCTATTCTGAACATCTATGCTCCAAATGCAAGGTCACCCACATTCATAAAATGAACTTTACTAAAGCTCAAAGCACACATCGTATCTCACACAATAATAGTGGGAGACTTCAACACCTCACTCTCAGCAATGGACAGATCATGGAAACAGAAACTAAACAGAGACAAGTGAAACTAACAGAAGTTATGAACCAAATGTATCTAATAGATATTTATAGAACATTTCATCCTAAAACAAAAGTATGTACTTTCTTCTCAGCACCACAGGGTATCTTCTCAAAAACTGACCATATAATTGGGCACAAAACAAGCCTTAACAGATGCAAGAAGACTGAAATAATTTCATGCACCCTATCATATCACCATGGACTAAGGCTGGTCTTAAATACTAACAAAACAACAGAAAACACATATACACATGGAAGCTGAACAATACTCTGCTCAATGGTTCTTGGTCAAGGAAGAAATAGAGAAAGAAATTAAAGGCTTTTTAGAATTTAATGAAAATCATAAGACACATCATACCAAAACTTACGGAACACAATGAAAGCAGTCCTAAGAGAAAAAGTCTTAGCTCTAAGTGCCTCCAAAAAAAGAAACTGAAGAGAGCTTACACTAGCAGCTTGACAGAACACCTGAAAGCTCTAGAACAAAAAGAAAAAAATGCACCCAAGAGAAGTAGACCACAGGAAATAATCAAACTAAACAGAAATGAAAAGAACTATATAAAGAATCAACAAAACCAGGATCAGGTTCTTTGAAAAAAATAAACAAGATAAATAAACTCTTAGCCAAACTAACCAGAGAACACAGAGGTAGTATTTAAATGAATAAAAACAGAAAAAAAGGGATACATAACAATGAAACATATCTTAAAATAACTACTCTGTTTGTTGAATATCAACAGTTGAAAATATTACAATCATGTTCTACAAACAACAACAACAACAACAAAATGTTCCTGCCATTTTTATTTGGCTTCCTTCATTTTTTTTGGTCAAAAATCTAGCACATTCTGCAGCATCTTCCTTATGTTTCTAGTGTGTTCCTTTTTTAGTGTAATCTGTCAGCAGTTGTGATACACAGGGAGTAAAAAGATGCTGTGTGTTGGATCCTTTGGTCCTGGGAGTAAAAGTGAATTAAGATGAAGAGCCGGGTGTACTCAATTCAGGGGGAACTGAAGTAAGCATTGGGAAAGCTAGAAGTGACATTGTTGGAAGAAAGAAACTTGGATTGTAGACTTAGGCGATAACAGAGGTTAAGAATTAGGTAGAGTGATGCAAAGAGATTCATAGACCTTGAAGAAAACTAGGCACCAATGTATAGATATTCACATGTTAATGGAAGATGTATTCCTTCTTTCTGTAATATATTACAAAATATGAAACGAATCATAGACCAAAAATCTAACATGCAAGTATGAATCATTACATATCAAAAATGTATTAAATTTGGATGGTGGGTCCTACCCAATATGGAAGAGTTAGAGGAAGTACTGAAGGAGCTAAAGGGAATTGCAACTAACTCAGACTCCCTCAGAGCACCCAAAGACTAAATAACATTCCAAAAACCAAAGAGCATTCACAGGTTGGTTTGTGGCTCTGGGCACTGTGTAGCAGAGGACTGCATTGTGTGGCCTCAGTGGGGCAGGATCCACTTAATCCTGTGGAAACTTGATGCCCCAGAGAAGAGGGATGCTGGTGGAGGTGAGGTCGGGGGTGGGTGGCTGGGTGGAGGAGTATCCTCTCAGAGTCAAGGGGAGGGAGAGGAGGTGAAGCACTAGGGGAGGGACACTGGGAAGGGGACAACTTTTGGAATATAAATAAATCAAATAATTTAATAAAAAATTAAAATGGAAAAAGTTTGGATGGTGTGTATGTGCTCGTGTGCATTGGTGTGAGAGTGCAGTTGTCTGCAGAGGCAAACAGAGGACATCAAATGCTCCAGAGCTGAAGTTACAGGCAACTCACAGCTTGAAGTCAAACTTGAGTTCTCTGCAAGTATAGTTAGTGCTCTGGACCATTGAGCCATCTCTTCAGGCCAAGAGAAGCATGCTTAAGTAAACAGGAATAAATGTTCATGACATATGTTGGGCAAAGATTTCTAGGTTATGACAAAAAAGGGCTAGAAACAAAGTGAAGATAAAATAGGTTATTCCTATCCGAGTGAAAAACATTAACTTTTTACTGTTTTCAGTGATAAGAATTAGATTTAGGCCTCGTGAATGCTAGGCAGGTGCTCCACAGAGCTCTAGCAATACCTCTAAAATGTTTATGCTTTAAAGCATATCATGAATAAATAGAAAAAGTTACAGGAAATGTTTGCTAATCATGTATCTGCTGAGGCAGTGCCAAACAAAATTTATTAGCATGACATTTAAGAACTACTCTATGATAGCATAATGAGAAACTCAAAGTGGATAAATGATTGAATGCATGCCCCACTAATAAGAATTCATGAGGCAGAAGGACTGTGAATTTGAAGCTAGTCTGGGCTACACATAACTATTTTAAACATAGCCAAAAGCACATGGAAAGATAACAAATACGAACAGTCTTTAGAATAATGTAACTTCACACAACAAAATAGATAATATGAAATGAATATGAAATAGTGATTATTGGCATAGATGTAGAGTCTTGCAGGTATCAATGCAAAATGCTGTGGTCAATAGTAGCTCTACTCCCATTTATATTCTGAAGAGATTTGACAACATGCACACACAGATAGCTGAACCAAGTGTTTGGGTCAGATTGTTCGGCGGTAACCACAAAGTAGACTAATTTAAAGCCTATCACTAACAGAATACAAAGACATCATATACGCTCAATGGGTTACTGTGCAGCACTAAAATGGATAGCATACTGATACATAATAAAACATGATGTCCCCTAAAATCTAACAATAAGTGAAGATGCGGTGATAGTTATTCTTGTTTGGTTATCAGCTTGGTTATTAGTTTAGAATTAGGGAGCCCAGGTATCAGGAAAATGAGTGTAATGGCCAGTGATGATGGGATTGTTATACAACTGTATGAACAAAATATCAATTAGTGATATACAAATGCATATACAAAATAGCCATTTTATTTTTTTTCTTTTCATTTTTTATTGGTTATTTTATTTATTGACATTTTTTGGGGTACTAATTTTTTTATTAGATATTTTCTTTATTTATATGTAAATTTTCCCTTTCCCAGGTTCCCCTCCAAAAAACAAACAAACAAACAAACAAAAACAACAAGAACAAACCCCTTTTGCCTCCCCATTCCCCATGCCTGTCACCCCACCCTCTCCCACTTATTGGCCCTGGCATTCCCCTACACTGGGGCACAAAACCTTCACATTTTTTAAAATTAGGTATTTTCTTTATTTACATGTAAATTTCTCCTTTCCCAGTTTCCCCTCCAAAAAACAAACAAACAAACAAACAAACAAAACAAGAACAAACTCCTGTTGCCTCCCCCATCCCCATGCCTGCCACCCCACCCTCTCCCACTTATTGGCCCTGGCATTCCCCTACACTGGGGCACAGAACCTTCACAGGGCCGAGGATCTCTCCTCCTATTGATGATCAGCTTTGCAATCCTCTACTATACACATGCTGCCAGAACATTCAGTCCCACCATGTATAGTCCTTGGTTGGCGGTTGGGTCCCTAGGAGCTCTGAAGGTACTAGTTAGTTCATATTGTTGTTCGTCCTAAGGGGCTGCAAACCCTCCAGCTCCATAGAATCTTTCTCTAATTCCTTCATTGGGGACCGTGTACTCAGTTCAATGGATGGCTGTGAGCCTCTACATCTGTATTAGTCAGGTATTGTCAGAGCCTCTCAGGAGATAGCTATATTTGGGCTGCCTTGTCCTTCCTTCAGTCTCTGCTCCATAGTTAATCTCTGCAACTCCTTCCATGGGTATTTGATTCCCCCTTTAAAGAAAGAATGAAATGTCCACCTTTTGGTCTTCCTTCTTCTTAAGTTTCTTGTGGTTGTGGGTTGTTCTTCCTGTATTCTGAACTTCTGGGCTAATAATAACCACTTATCAGCGAGTGCATCCCACGTATGTTCTTTTGTGATTGTGTTACCTCACTCAGGATGATACTCTCCAGATCCATCCATTTCCCTAAGAATTTCATAAATTCATTGTTTTTAATAGCTGAGTAGTACTCCATTGTGTAGATGTACCACACTTTCTGTATCCATTCCTCTGTTGAGGGACATCTGGGTTGTTTCCAGTTTCTGGCTATTATAAATAAGGCTGCTATGAACATAGTGGAGCATGTGTCCTTATTACATGTTGGAGCACCTTCTGGGTATATGCCTAGGAGTGGTATAGCTGGGTCCTCTGGTAGAACTATGTCCAATTTCCAGAGGAAATTGCAAACAACTCATCAGAAATCATGATTCAAACCATAAAGAATGGAGCTAAATGGACTAGTGATAAAAATTAAACATGTTCATTCAATGCAAATGCTTTTTCCTCTGTGATTAGTAGATAAAGGTATGGGATTCTCTTAATTTTAGTTTTAGTCTTTTGTGTAGATAATTCTACATTTTTATTAATATTTTATCTTTGCTCATTCTTCCACTTTCTAATCACTTTCTAACTATCTTCCGGTCTGAACATTAATTCTGCTTCATTTTAGCTTTTTCATATTTTTTTTCAGATCTCATCTTCTTAGGAGCTATTTTAGTTGAGTAATTTGCACTTCTCCTTTACCACCACACTTAAGAAGCCTCTGAGAATTTTATTTTGGTGGTTGTAGTGGGGTAATATATCTGGGAAAGGGCTATGGTCCCTTTCTTATACAACCCAGGACCATCTGTTCATGAGTGGTACTACTCACAATTTGCTGGCCCTTCCACACCAATCATTAAACAAGAAAACATCCCATAGACATGCCCACAGGCTAATCTAATGGAGGCAAATCCTCCACTGAGATTCTCTGTTCTCAGATGGTGCTAGCTTGTTCAAGTTGACAAAAACAACCCAGTAAAGTCCACCCCTTGACAACTTGACACATAAATACATCACTAATACATGGTAAACCTTCTTGGTTTTTTCCCAATATCTGATGCTAAGGCCCCAGGGAGTTTACAGGTCAGGTGGGGTGAGGGGTGGGGGCATTCACGTGGAGACAGGAGTGTGGGGAGGAGGTGTGGGATGTGGAACAGTCAGAGGGTGGATAAGGGGGTGGTGTGGCGAATGGAATATG
>JADRCD010219085.1:0-82086 GCA_019843815.1 Montemys delectorum
CCCCCCCCTCCCCCGAAATCCCTTAAGAGTAGCTGTCATTTTACAAGGGCATGGGAGGAAAATCCTTAGGGGGGTGGTGTGTATGGCGTATTTTAAAGCAACTTTATTTGAAAAAGTATCAGGCAGAGTTCCTACAGTTGTGCCAGGTGTGGATTTTAGATAATAGGTCCTCTGGCTATCTCTCTTGTGCCATTTCCTTACCTAAGGAGTAATCAAGCAACTTAGCACTCTTCACAGTGGAAAATTCTGAGCAAGACTCAGAATTCCACCAAACATATGGTGAATCTGGCAACAGCTTTGCTCTGGAAATCAGGCCTTGTTTTATGATTGAAAATACTGAAAGTTTTCCTATCTTAACAGAAAAAAAAAAAAAGAAAGGAAAGAAAGATGTTTCCCTCAAAATCATTTGTTCAAATATGCATAATGATTAAGCTTGCTAGAAAGTTTGTATCGATGTTTGATGAGGGCAAGAATTTTCTGAATTGTTTGGTTCTCGAAGAGTAAACTACCTCTCTCCAGCAAGAAGGTCTGCAAGCATTTTGTAGTTCGTCTCTTTGCCCTACCCACCAGCCTTTTCTCTTCGACAGAGGGAAATCAGCTCAGTGACTGTCCAAGACTGTTTTTTTAAAATATAAGAAACTTTTAGTCTTTCCTTAAAACCTGGATCCTTGCAAGGGAATCAGGATGCAAAGAAGAAAGACATCAGGCAACTCTCAAACCATGCGGTTCCACTTACAAGGGAGATGTCTTCCCTTCTAGATACCATCTGTGACATGAGATATCTTTCATCACTAGAGACGAACATGAGCATTAAGTATTTCATGTATTTGGCTTTTAATTTGTAGGCATTTCCTGTAGTTTGTTTTAAGGCGACTCATCATACTTATTTTAAAAGGAGCTATTTTATTTGGGCGTAAAGCTGCATTCGCATTAGAGTTTTGTCTGTCTGCTTTCACTGGGCGTGGGTTCAAATGATCCAGGCTAGTGGTCTGCTTTGTTTTGTTTTATGTTTATGTCTTGTTTTTTTTTTATTATTTATTTTGTTTTAGGAGACAGCTAATGCATGTTGAGGTTTCCTTTATATAGTTATTATTGGGAGAAAAATCTCTCTCTTAGCTCCCCTGATTATTCTGCAAAACATCAGACCGTGTGTTTAAACAATTAAACCAGCATGCCTTTAGCTAGTAGATATCATAGGTAAGGATTTGAAGAGAGTTTCTGAGTGACAAAAGCCTCAAGTCACTGGAAAGGAAATAAAATCTCATAGGACTTAGGAAAGCAAAGATATGCTAGTATTGAAAAGTGCACACGTGTGTGTATATGTGGCTTATGTTTGTGTTATAGGGAAGTAAGGAGTTTAACATATTTTCAGAAAAGTGTTTTTAATTTTAGAATCTGGAGTTCTGTTTCAAACTTCAAGTGGGTGTAGAATTTTTCAGCTGTGTATGTGGAAGCTTGTATTTCTGAATTTCCCTATATTAGAAGGAAGTCTCTATCATTCACATGGCAGCGGGATGCCAGGTTTCCTTTAGGCTTAGTGGATTCTGAAGTCATTTTTACATGTTACCCCTCCACAAACATTCTAGAAAATATGTACCGACTTCCATCATTGATCTTCTATGGATAAAATTAGAAATCTTTAAAATACGAATGTGTAGGACTTATTTTTCTAAACTCCCATGATTTTTTAAATAATACCCAGTCATAATTGCTTATAAGTAAGATCTGTCAAAATTATTGAATTATAATAATATAATATAATATAATATAACGTTTTTGAGATAGTTAGCAAAAAGCCAGGAGTGTCCGTGTCTCATGAAGAAACCCAAAGATCCCATTTTTGAAACAGACAGGCATGTGCAAAGAACACTGGAGGAATGCAAATGTATCTCATGTGACCGCACTGTGACTCTTCACGGCTGCTAATCTCGACAGGTTATGGGCTTTGTATATTGTTTCCTCTGTGTTTTCTTTAGTCAATGAAATGTGATTATTTTCAATTTTCCTTCTGTTCGTATCCATTCAGAAACATGTAGTTCTATAAATGTCTTAATGCCTGTAAAGAATGAGTCAATGGCTGTCTATTTCAGGTGCTCCCAATGAGCTGTATATTTATGGAATATTTAGCCTATTACCACACTCCCACTTCCTAGTGAGATTATATAATAAAAAGAATCCAAAACTCCAGTGAGAATTGGTAGATTTTCCTCTCAGATGATGAAATTTTATTACTAGTTTGTGTAATATTCTGGATACATTCTTATTCTTATTCTTTTCTTTCTTTCTTTTTTTTTTTTTTTTTTTGGATGAGGGTAAGGGTTTGTGAAATCTCTTCTGCAAAGTTAATCCAAGGTGGAAGGGAATCCGCTACACAATCCTGGGAAAATGTATGTTCCATGGATACAAAGCCATTGGGTAGCCTATTTTTTACCTTAATCAATAATACTTATCAACCTGATATCCATTATGTAATTCTGCCTTTTTTTTTTATTAGCTCCACACATTTATACACCACAGTTCCATGGACTTGTAGCATAGTAATAGGAAAATATTTTTAATCAAAGGGCCTTCTTACTGTTTCATTTCATACGTAGATGGGTAGATGGTGGCAGTCTTTGATTGTTCTGAGGTCCCAAGGTGGGAAAAATGCAGATTGGGAACGTGAGCCTCCCAGAGCCCTTCTGAAGTTGCCCTTATCCCAGTGACACAGACACTTGAGACAAATTCAAAATAGTTTGGAATTAGTTCACTTATGTACCAGAAAGGGTGCATTTAGGATACTAAGTCCGCAAACATGGCATTGGCTGCCCTTCACCTAGTCAGTCTGTCTAGCCGTTTGCAGCCATGGCCTAGCTTGTAAGAAGATCTTGATATTTTTAACCTGGTCGAGAGGATAGCCCCCTGGAAACCAGCAGCCCTAAGTATTGAAGGTGGTGGTGTAAATAATGTTCTCTCTGTACAACATTTATTTTCTCTGAAAAATCCCATAATTATACTTTTGTAACAAATCCCTGATTCTCCTACGGCATCTTTGTCACTAAAGTTTCTAGATTTAATGTCTTCAAATACTAAAGGTGAAGGATTTATCAGGTAGCCTGTGTGACAATGAGAAGTAAAGAGACTTCCATATGAAGGGCCCTAAAGAGGGGATGCTACAGATTTCAAAGTTAACAGGAAAAAAAAAGATAATTATGCTAAAGAATAGCTTATGACCATACACTGATTTGCATTATGCTGTGGTCAATACCTTTTTCTGTGTCAATGGGAGCTCATTAAATGTAAATTCTGCAGACCAACTGGGCCACGCCATATTAGTGCTTGCCAAAGCTTGACATTTTTAATACATTAATAATATGTCTGTAATGTAATGGAAAACTATTAATCACAACTGGTTAGGTGCCAGAAATTTAAGCTATAATTGGCTGTTTCTTGTCAAGAATGTCTGTCGCACAGTCCTGCAACTGCCTCATATTCAAATATCTTGCACCCCTCTGCATTTTTCCCTGTCAGTTCTCTAACTTCAATCAATGATGTAGTCCATAATTCTGTGTAATGGCCGTCATTACAGTTCTGGTAGACTTTAATGAGAATCCCTTGCATTGGAAGTTCTGTTCTGCTTCAGGAGGTGGTAGCAGTGACATGCATTTCCATAGCATTTCCTTCCTGTTCACAGTGTTCATGTAGAAATATACCAGATGATGTCACGGGGTAAGCCAGACACGAGGACAGAGTAACAAAGAATGGGTAGTTGAGGGAATAGTATTGGTTAAAAAGGGTAAAGACTAATCTCAAGGGTCATTTGAGCCTAGACAACTTGAAAGAGTCTTTTAAAAATAATATTACAAATTAACCAACTATCCAAAACTCAACTCAAACTCAAACCCATTGGGTCCAATGTCTTTCAGATTATATTGTTCCTGGCATACAAATTGCTGCTTTTTGAAACTCGCAAGGTGCTGTTAATAATTTTGGAACTAGTAGATTTTGTACAATATCACCTCTAATGCCCTTTGTCTTTGCTTTCCAAAGTGTCTGCTTTCTATGATAGGGATGTAGTAAACACAGCTGAAAAAAAAAAAAAAAGGAATCTAGGAAATGTACATTTCCTTCATCTTAACACATTTTCAGTTTATTAATCGTAAATGTGTTAGATGTTTCTGAAAATATTAGCTTAATGGATTTGAAAACAAACAAACAAAACCAGCAAGGCTTGAGTAGCCACAACACATGCTCCTGTGATGGTTTTTTTTTTTTTTCTTTTTAGCTTAAGATTTCAAAATGCATGCCACTGAACAGTGGTAGCTTATACATGTTTAGACATACTGCTAATTATTGCTTCATGAGAACTCAAATACTCAACACTTTCCCTAATAGAAAATATCACAAATTGCAGCTGTATGATAACATTTTATGAATCGAATATAATGAAAATTGCACTTGCATCCATAAAGCAATTATTATAAATTACTTTGCTATGGAAACACAATTCAACCATCTGTTGGCATTTCATAGTCTCTGTGGCTTAGTTCATTTTAAGATGGTGCATTATTTAAATATAGTGAATTCCCTTTATAAGATGGCTTGAAGATAGCGAACTTCCTTATTTAAACTGTTTAATATGAATTGGAGAGTCTATAATGGATTTTTCCAAAGCTGTAGGCTTTTTATTTTGTCACTTTAAAACTGAAAAGTATTTAATAATTTGAGCTAGGAAGATGAACCAATAACTAAGAAAGTATACTTTCCCACCTTGGATTCAAATACAAACATTTATTAAGATTTGAATAGTTAAAGGTTGCTAGTAGAACTCATCATTGACTTGTATCTATAAGTTACATAGGCTGCTTCTCAGTTTACCCAAAGTACTTTGAAAAGGAAATTTTATTTTCTCTTAGAATTAGTGCCCTGTTATTGTGCTTCATGGCCTGTTAACTCACCCTCAGCTATTTTTATATGTGCATTTTAAATTGTATGCTTTACTATGGAGCTTTAGATTTTAAACCAGCCTATAAAATCCACCTTTGGGACAAATTCTCTTCTGTTACAGAAAGTAACTGCAAATGCAGATGTGACGGCTATAAGAAGATGTAAGAAAATAGAAGAGTCTTATGAAAGGAATATTTGCTCCTTTGGTTTTATTTATTTATTTTTATTTTTTGAGTATTTTCAGAGAGGCTAATTATCTTTTTTCAATAAGTACAACTAAAGGAAGATGTTAAATTCTTACAGTATAATGATCAAATCCCGAGAGAGAAGGTCAGTTTCCACTCACCTACCCCTAACAAAAGCTAAGAAATACACAAGGAATTTGGAGAATTTTAGGGTCTCTTTGCCAAGAGACAAAAGGCTTACAAGTACTTGTCAGCATCATTACAAAGGTTCTCTTCCTCCTATTGTTCTCTTGGAAGTTTTAGCTAGCTCTGAGAGAGCTGTTTAAATCCAGAAACTTGCTTCTCCTGTTAGCTCACCTAGAATACATTCATCAACCTTTCTTATGGAAGAGTCAGATTTGTCCCATCAAAATGCTCCCCAGTGTGAATGGGTACCCTGGTCCTCCAGGCAAGGCTTCTAACGGAAGCTTATCCCTATTACACCAAATTGTTTCCATCATACTGAGCCTCCAAAATGTCAACATACTATACATTTCCTAGTGCATTGATTCCAGGGCAGTAACTCTTACTCTTATTGTTTCCAAAAGGTTGCTGGTGCCAGAAGGGGAAAGAGAAAAGATTGATGGGAAACAGACACAGGACCGTAGACACTCATCCCTTTGCTTCTGCTACTGATACTTCGGCTCATCTGAGCAGCCCTGATGAACTCTGAATGCCGAGGATCACTCAGGATTATCGGATGTACAACGGCGGAGCTATCACTTTGCTAAATTATTATTTGCTCCGGGACATCTTTCACAAAAGTCTAATAGATATGTTCTACGAGGAGACAAGGCTGCAAGCTGTTAATGCCTAACAGATAAGCATGTTAGGCCTCTACCAAAGTCCTCAGCATACCTGACCACATAGAATATTTCAATCTGTCACATTTGGTTTTGGAATCTGCTTTGAGACCTCAGCCTATTTTTATATATATACAGACCTACCTACATAAAATTACATATAGATGTACACACATACATAATATACTCATGTATATTTAAAAGAGACACTAATTGCAGAGAAGACACGAAGATTGCCAAGATTTTAGAGATGTATTTGTCAAGATTCTTGTCGATCCATGCCCTGTGGGTTACAGTGTCCTCGGTGATGCAGCCCTACCTTTTAGTGTGGGGACATTATGATGTATGTAAGAGTCTGATTTACACAGAAGAAGGGAAAGTTTGGGATTACACAGCCTGCCAGCCGGAATCCACGGACATGACAAAGTATCTGAAAGTGAAGCTGGATCCTCCAGATATCACCTGTGGAGACCCTCCAGAGTCGTTCTGTGCAATGGTGAGGCAGTGCTTTTGAGCAGAATATTTCCCATAAATGGCATTAGATTTCATGGGCAAGCAGATGTGGTGAGTGTGAAGGCTCAGTTTGCCAGAGCCAAATCTGCAGGTAGCAGCAGATTGATGCTGAGAGCCTAGCTTCATGCTTCATGGAGATTTGTCCTAGCTGGGTTGCAACACACAAGATGTGATGGACAGATGGAAAACTTCCTGCTTGCCAGAAAGCCAAAAGTTTCAGTGAGGCAGGTACAACACACACACACACACACACACACACACACACACACACACACATACACACACACCTCAAAAAGCCAAATTAATGGTTAAATTTTAGAATAGAAACTGGAATGTTTGGTCAGCTGGGTTATGTTTTTATTTGTTTGGTTTTTTTTTTCTTTTTCTTTATCATTATATGAGTCAGGGTTTCTCTATGTTGACCTGGCTGCCTTGGAACTCACTCTGTAGACCAAGTGAGACCCAAACTCAGAGATTCACCCACCTCAGCCTTTCCAGTATTGAGATTAAAGGTGTGTGCCACCATGCCCTGGTGACGTGGGTTATGTTACAGATGAAAATCCACTAGTAAATCAATTTTAAGAAGACAAAGTCTTATTCTTACACACAGATGAAGGCAGGCCAAAATTCTATAGTTCAAGCTTAGATGAGAGCTCCTGTAGCCTCTGTCAGGCAGCATCTGTGATGGGGTGCTTCAAGTAAAGGACCAGCAAGAAGAAAAACAGAACGAAGGGCAATAGACTTTTTGAGGGACTTGTCCAGAAAGCTTGTTTACCAGTTTAAAAACACATTTGCTGAGAAGCAATGGCCTGGGGGGCATGGAAGTTTAGACAATAATAAGAGTTACAGCATTTATTATTCGTGAAGTCTATTTAAAGCCTTTTCCACGTGGAAAGTATAGTTAGGAGAAAGGGAGGATGGGAGGAGCACGTTGTATTTCCATAACCATCACGGCAGAAAATATACCCGTAAAGTGTTATTAAAGAGATGAGCAATTGATACGGCGTCAGAAAATGTGGTAAGGAGTGGAGTCAATGTGTTCACTGAGTTTATGATGTTGGGTTTTTTTTTTTATTATAGGAAGTCTTTACTTGATATAAGAACCATGACCCCATTTTTCTCCTCATAACAGATATAACCATGTCGCCGATTTTAATAGTATCTTACCTGACTTTATTATCTTGAACCTGGCCTGGCATTTTCAGGCTCGTGAAACTATTAATCTAAGGAGCACCTGCTCACAGTCCCCAGTGAGTTAAATTAACATACGATCTTCTCAGATGGAGCACTATAGAAAGGGTTTTGTAACAGGAAACAATTTTGAGCAATAAAGAGTGTTTTCACCTAAAAGCGAAGGGCTGGCCATTTTTCAGAAGTGCCTTTGGGGACTGCTTTGAATTATAGTCTAAACCTGATTTTGTGGAGAGTGAGAAAAAGATCTTGGCTATTAGGTGTCACTATGACTAAAGTGCCCTAAATGGCTAAATATTTCAAAGAGAGGACCTGTTTCTCTGGGTAACAGGTATGTAGTTCTGAAAGAAGTTGCATTTTAGAACCTGTGGGCTTCCAGTGGAGTTTATTCAAACATATCAGTAAAATTCCAATAAATCTGTAAAAGAGCAGGGACATTTGTTGCCTGTACATAAGGTCTTTAGTAATTTCTTATGAAAGGTCAAGTTTAAAACCTCATTGCCAATGTGTGAAATCACCGTTGGCTTGTAGGTTATACAAGCTTCCGTTCTTTACAGCGGAGTATGCATGCATTCTGGGGCAGCCTTTCTTATCAAGAGCGCTCTAGCTCTAGCAATCAGTTTCTGTGGCGCGCAGAATAATATGCCTCTTCTGGAACTGCTTAGCAATTTGACCGTTTAAGTGAAAGTGCGGATGACCTTTGCCAGGGTGCAGGTTCTACTCACACAGGTGCTGTAGGAGGAGTTTGAGGTATGATTTGTATGTGCTGCTTCCATGAGCTCAGCTTTGGCCAGACAACACTTGCTCAGCATCTCTTCTGCCCAACGTATGAAGACCTCTACTTTCGATATACTCATTTTCTCCCAACAGAAGCAGGGAAGGGCACATTACAGGACCTCCCAGGCCAGCCTTTCACAGGGACATGGTCTAAGGCTCTTAAGTGAGCCTGTTCCTATTAACCCAGTGGTTAAATGATGATAGAGGTACCATGAGAGGAGAGAATTAAGAGACTATTCATGGGTTGGCTCTAAGCACCACTGTGTTATAGATATGTGTTCATAGAAAGCCCCACCCAGGACTGTATTACAATGGAAGTACTAAGAAACCTTGGTAGACTTAAATATGTCACTGGGCTGGGTGCAATATTTCTGAGTTACCTACCAGTCATTAATCTGTATTCCTTAATGTGCACATGATTGGCATAACAGATTTAATAATCTCCTTTAAGTGTGTACTTTGGGACTACTGGAATACATATTACGTGCCAAGTCCACGATAATGGCCTAATACAGCAAAACTTCCGCTCCGCAGTTGTGGATTTTCTATAAAACACCTTAATGTAAGAGTTCTTGACACAGGTTGTAAAAAGGCATCTCAGGATGGTGTCTTATCAGGCCCGTGGAGGAGCTCCTTAGCCCAAAGTCTAATGGGAATCCATAAAGTCACTTATGTTAGGACTTACAGGTCCTAGGCTCACTGACACTCACTTCCCTTTCGGCTTCTCCAGAGTCGTTATGGCCTATTACATCACTGGAGACTGGAGCTGCCAAATAGACGCAAGCACTACTTAGCCCCTATATGTAAATGTTTGCTGTAAAATGGCTTTGCCTCCTCAGCCAGTGACACCCTTATTAGCAACGACTCCAGGGATTCTGGACACCGAGAATGCATTCAGCCCTGGAAGTGTTCTGTAATTCCCAGAGAATACTATTAACATAAAGTGGAAGTTCATTGGGATTGTGCTGAAAATCTGTGGTGCTGCGCTCCATATTTGCTCTACCCATGAATTTTACATCTATTTTAATATGGAGTGAATTTTAAGGGGAGGGGGGCAGCTTATGATTCTATTTAATAATAGATCTCTTCTTGCTAACCTGGATGTCCTATCTATTAAAACTTTTGTGCTAAGTAATCTAAAATGCTTGTATATTCGTTATGTAAACACTTATGAGCAACAGTATAGTGGAAAAGTTTTTGTCTGTCTGTGACAGTGTCAGTCAAGACTATATACAAATATAGAGCATAATTATGTGAATATCATATACATATATGCGTGCATGTGAACTATTTATTTTGAAAATGATTTGTTTTCTTTTTAATTTAATATATTCCTTTTAAGTTGACAGTGGCAAAAACCCCAAACAAACAAATAACCAACAACAACAACTAAAAACCCATCACTGCTTTTACTAAAGGGGAGGAACTTCTCTTGGAGGTACAGAATTGACTGGTTTTGCTTTTACAGCAGAGGTAACCTCTTTGCTTCCATCCCATCAGTCCTTTCAGCCTCCATTCGAGCTTCAGGTAGCATGCCTCTGTCAGAGATGCAGGTCTTCTGGTGACAATGATTTCATTTGCATAAGGAGCAGATAGGAGTCTGATCCCTCCTGCAAAGCTGAAGCGACAACACAGAGCTGTGACTTGGTCTTTGTGTTTAGATAAACATAGCTGTCATGTCCCCCAGGCTACACCCCAGTGGCTTAAAAATGGAAAAATTATCTGCAATTATCTCCAGCTTGCAGCCAATTTTCTGTATAACTTAAACAGAAGCATTGAAAAGAAGCCTCCGGATGAAAGATGCCGTGTACATTTGAACAATTTACGGGGCAGAAGTGCTGACGGCTGTGGAAACGGGAGCCCTCCAGTGCTGCCGTGGATTCCAGAGCCAGTCAAAGCTAAATGAGAAAACAAAGATTATTAAAAAGTCTTTTGTGCATGTAATTTTGGCATAATGTTATGAGGTGGACATTAAACGTTTACCATGGAGAGTTGCGGCATCATTAATGCACCATGCCCTTAATTACAAATACACTCTTATGACTAAAAAATGGGGGAAATAAAGTCCTCTGAGGTGTACTTAGCGACACCCTCATTATGTTTACTGGAATAATTAAAAGAAAGGGCATAATTTTTCTAAATAAAATGTCAGACCTTGAAGTGGAAATGGATTTTTCTTGAGAAAATTTACTAATGTGTGCCTGTGTTCTCGGTAGGCATTCATTCAAGGACCCTAACTGGTCTGTTAATGATCATCCCGTATTGTGTGATTTCCAGATAGACTCCTATTAAGGAAAAAAATAATTATTGTAAGCATTGCTGAATAGAGCATATTTCATTAGAGTCAAAGAAAATTTATAAAAGTAATAGGAAACTTTTGTTTTCTGTTTTCAAAGGAAGCAGTAAGGCAAGCAGTTTGCCAAACAGCGTCTTCAAGGCTCTCCTTAGCCTAGGTTTCTGATTTGACAGCATCTTGGGTTCCCATTTGGTGGCTCTCAGGTGACCTTTGAGGAAGTAATTTGATAGGCTCAATTACATTTTTTCAGTGCAAAGGGATTAATATCAATTTTCCAAAATCTGGTCTTATCATAATTCGGTAAGTCAACAAAATTTTAATAATAGTGACATCTTTTATTTCAACTGATTTACCTCTTAAATTATGGCAGAATGGAGGTTTGTTTGTTTGTTTGTTTTTTAAAAAAAAATTTTTTTTTCATTAACACTTCTTGGTTATTAGTTCATTATTTAGACTTATTTCTCTGGGATGCCTAATTCATGTTGAAATGCTGAAGTTCCACAGTGTCTCTGATATATCACGTCATCAAGTAACCTCTTGCTGAGACGTTCCTAGCAGCTTCTTTTTTCGGAAGGCATCAAGTCTAATGTGTTCTACCTGCTTCCTAACTCTTCCCATTAGGTCCTTATAGCATCTACAGTGAACTTAAGCCTAGCAACCTGATAGGAGAGGAACTTCTGCACTTGAGTTGAAGCTGCATTGGTTTGGTATGGCAGACGTAGTTTATGGGGATGGAATAGGTCATGAGAAGGAGTCTGTAATGATTATGGCCAGGATAGCAAAACCAATACAACTACATGTTATTTACTGTTACCTAATTGAATTTCTTTTTCAGAAAAAAATAAGTTCATTTATTTAGTATTATTATTAATACTATTCATGGAGGAACACATGAGCATACATGTAGAGGTCTAAGGACAACTTTTGAGTATTGAGCCTGTCCTTATACCATGGGTCCCTGGGATTAAACAAAGGTCCTCAGGCTTGCTCAGCAAGTGATTTTACCCATTGAGCCACGAAGTCATCTGGCCCACACTGGGTTCGTATTTTCTATGTGTATAAGTGCTCTTGTCTTCGTTGTATTACCATGTTATACACTATCACTAGTGTTCCATATCACTAGATACAGTAGGAAGTACAAATAGCTCATGCGAACCCTAGTGGTAGTGGTGAGAATTACATCAAGCCCTAGCTGGAGGCTATTCTCAAAGGGAGTAGTCTGGAATGGTATGGACACAAAGTAGTATGTGTGGAAGAGAAGACAGAGATAAACAAAAGTCAGATTTTACAGTCATAATGTAGTTTTCCACAGTGTCAAAGAACTACTTAGAAAACACTAGTAGGTAAATTTGTAATGTTTAACTCTATCAGAATAGAAAAGTGGAAGAAAGACAGGCTGGAAGAGACAGTCCCTGTTGCATTTCAACGACAGTCTGGTGACCTGGTAAATAATAAGAGGATATCTCATATCCCCCAAGACACATGAGAAATAAAAGTTATCTTGTGCCACTTCACAAGAATGAGGAGGGCTGAAGATGTAGCTTAGTGTTAGATTGCTTTCTTACAGTGTATAATACAAAGCCCTGGATTCATTCCCAGGACCACTAAAAAAAATAAGATGAATAATTGTTAGTTACAACATGTAATTTGGAAGAGACACTAAAATATAACATATAAGACTGACATCCCTTTGGAAAAAAATTCTAGGTATCTCTCCTAGGATATTTCACGCGTTTTACCTCATATCGCATCTATTTTTCTGCCCTTTGTTTTTATGTATTACGTTTTCATTACTCAGTTGTCATCCATTCTTCAAACTGTGATTTTTAACAGCTCTGGATGCCCCATTACATAGCTTTGCTGTAGTGTATCTTCTTACCTAGAAATACTCATGCCACTATGCCCCTGAGAGCAGTGCGATTTAACTTAACAGACCTGTCTCCACAGGTTAAATGAAAGTGTGTCTGTGTGTCTTGGGTTGAAATCAAGAGGAACGGGCCGTCCTCTTGTGTTTTCAAAGATGGAATGGTCACTCACTGAAGAGATAATCTGTATCCCAGCTGTGAGAGAGAAAGTGTTCTGGGGATCAGGCAGGTCCTTGTCCCTCAGTCTTGCTCCCTTTTGTTGGACTTCTGGATCTCACAAAGGTAGTGCAAGATGAGCTTGAATATCAAGAATAGAGCCAGGAGACCATTTTTCAAACAAAATGCTGAAGACAAATAAACTATGCCACGTACATTGTGAGTCTGTGGCTTTAAACTGACCCACAATGATAACCACATTTTATAAAAGAATTCAGTAAATATACATTATCCGTATCATAGCCAGGACAGAAGTTTTATGATACAGGATTTAGCTTTTTAGTATGCTATGCTATTTCTTTTCTTGACTATGAGCCCCAGAACATGTGTGGCATTATTGGTCTTTAGAACTTGCTTATATGTTTAAACACTTATGAAAATATTGTATATATCATTGCATGAGTTCTTTTATTTATTTATTTATTTATTTATTTATTTATTTATTTATTCATACTTGATATTTTCTTTATTTACAGTTCAAATGTTATCTCCTTTCCTGATTTCCCCTCCAAAAACTCTCTATGCCATTCCCCCCTCTCCCTGATCACCAACCCACTTACTCCTGCTTCCCAGTGCTGGCATTCCCCTATACTGGGGCATCAGGCCTTCTCAGGATGAAGAACTTCTCCTCCCATTGATGTCCAACAAAGCCATCCTCTGCTATACATATGCAGCTGGAGCCATGGGTCCCTCCATGTGTACTCTTTGGTTGGTGGTTTAGTCCCTGGGAGTTCTGGGGGTACTGGTTGGTTCATATTGTTGTTCTTCCTATGTGGCTGCAAGCTCCTTCAGCTCCTTCAGTCCTTTCTCTGACTCCTCCATTGGGGACCTTGTGCTCAGTCCAATGGTTGGATGAGAACATCCACCTCTGTATTAGTCAGGTACTGGCAGAGCCTATCAGGAGACAACTATATCAGGCTCTTGTCAGAAAGCACTTGCTGGCATCCACAGTAGTGTCTGGGTTTAGTGACTGTATATGGGATGGATCCCCAGGTCAGACAGTCTTTGAATGGTCTTTCCTTCAGTCTCTATTCCACACTTTGTCTCCGTATTTCCTCCCATGGATCCCTTCTAAGGAGGTCCATTTTAACTCAACATTATAATTGTATACATACCATTGTGAAGCATATTTACTCTATGGATTTTTTTCATTTATCCTTCTATTTATGAGCATTTAGGTGGTTGGGTTTTTATACCTGAAGACCCTTGACAATGTTGGTAAATTGCCTGCCAGAAAGTTACTTAAGGACTATCATCAATATCATTCATATGCTATGAAAATGTACAAATCATCAGAGTCTTAGCAATATTTGAAAATATTCTTACTATTTTTTATTACAAAGTTTTCGCATAGAAAAAAGGAGATACAATGAGCTAAGTAAATGATCCACATTTCTTCCACTCTTTCCTCTACTGTTAGAATGTTTAACATTTCACCCTGAGATAAGGACATATTTTGGAGAAAAGTGGCACTTCGTTTTATTAAGCTTGCATTTATTGCATTTATTTTCCTAGTTTGAATGCTGGTGCCTGAGCTTTTGTCCATTGCATTTCTTCATTTCTAATTATGGAAGTTTTGTTTTTTGTAATTTTATCTTTTTTTTTATTCCAGAAGACATCAATTTAAAAAAAATGTATGTGTATATACACATGTAAAGGTGAGCCTTTCCACACACAACTTCAGTTTTGTTATTCAGTTCCAAGTGTGAGCATCCTTTTTGCCTGAAGGCAAGAGTTTGCGTCAGGGATTTTTCCATGCTTTTTAATCTAGAAACACCCTGAATTTCTGCCTTGGGTTTTTTTTTTTTGGCAAGTTTCCACAGTTCTAGGCTAGCAAAGAGGCCCCATCTATGTCTCCTTGGTTCATAATGTAAAAATTTTGCAAAGTTGATATTTTCCTTAAGCAAAGAGTTTATTTTCTCCTAGAATCTGTGTTGTTGGAAGCAATTGCAAACAATAACTTATTCTTTGTATAAAGCTGCTGGTGTGAAATTTGTTTAGGTTTTAATTTGCCAGACCAATGGGAATTCAGATTTTTTTTCAAGCGATCTCTTTTCTTTTTAATTTTCAGAATTTCCTTTCATACACTTAGGGGGAAATGCCAAAAGTTTCACAAGCATTGTCTTTGAAAATATGTTCCTGAGATTGATTGGCAGGTGGACATTTCCTTCTCTTGCTGAGACACATAGTGTCTATTCCATGGAAATTAAAAGTGTGAGCTGAGAAAGAAATCGGAATAGGTTTTCATTTTTTGACCTACTTTGAAGCTGATATTAAATGAGGAACAAAGAAAAGGCTCTTTTCTTCCAGAAGGTCAATGTCCATGGAGAGGTACAGCTGCTGACATTATCATCAGGTCATGTCAGCCAGTTAATTTTCTACCTTCTCATGGAACTTTTTGTTCCTTTGCTGTTGATCCTCTTCTTCCTTGGAAATGATAAAATGAAGAGATCAAATACACTTCCACGTAGGTTCTAGAAGTTAATCCTGTGTTTCAATTTTGTTGTGGCTCCTCTGTGTTGGTGTGTATGAGGGAGAATCAGTACTTTGGTAGAAAAGATTGAGTTAAGTGTGAGGAAGATGAAAACAGCTGAGAAGACAACAGACCATCCTAGAAAAAAGATTCTGTATCTCAAAGAAAGATACTTTAGGGTGTGTATAGGTGCTAGATGACAAGAATGTAGGATTTTTTTTTAAGATTTATTTATTTTATTTATATGAGTACAGTGTAGCTGTCTTCAGACACACCAGAAGAGGGCATGAGATCCCATTACAGATGGTTATGAATCACCATGTGTTTGCTGGGAATTGAAGCAAATGTTGTCTTCCAGACAAATGATGCTGAGGTCTTTAGGTCATCTGGAATTTACAGTAGTGTTCCTCATTCTTTTTGCAAGTAAATTCAAAAGCTGTGACTTGCTTGACAGATCAGGTAGAGAACGGTCACATAAACTATGGCCCATTTGAAGTCTCTGTATCAGGAGAAGAGAATCCAGCTGGTTCTATACTTCTTACAGAAAAAGGCATGTGCATGATATAGATAAAATGAGCTAATGACCTATATCTTAATCCAAGGTTGTTTGTATATATATATATATATATATATATATATATATATATATAGAGAGAGAGAGAGAGAGAGAGAGAGAGAGAGAGACTCGGTCAAATGGATTTTTACTCCAAAGTTTTGACAGACTCTCTTACATAAAGTACTCATGTTAATATGAGTATTATCTGGCTCACAATAATGCTGTGCTTAGCCATCATGAGAGTTGGTGTTTTTGAAATGGCTGATATGCTGTGATATGAATAGTGCATTTTACAAATATGACTTGTAGCTGATACTGATTTGATAAGAACTTGTTGCTGCTCAGCTTTGTATTAAACACTTAACATGACTTCTTCCTACAATCTTCAATTCTGTCATTATCCTTGTTTACCAGGTAAAGTGAGTGAAGCATGAGGCAAAGTCATTTTTTTTTTTAAACAGGGGAGGAGGAATGCAATAAATGCAGGGACCCTGACTTGATGCCCGTGTCCCCCTCTTAAACTATTCTGTTCTCTCTTAATTTTATTTGTAGCATATTTGATAGAGCCACTATGAAACCCCTTTAAAAATTACATTTATGATGTGGACTGTGAGTTACAATACTATGATTTTATTATTTAAAAGGCCTTTTATCTGAAATAAACTCAGAAAATTGGATTCCGTAAACAGAGGGCACCGAATGTTGGAACCGCACATAATGTGATGAGAGTCTTTGTTCAGGGATAAGAGAGCCAATCAAGAGTGTTTGTTTCCATTCTTGCTTTCTTTTCCATTAAAGTGTTCATAAAAATGGAAATCGGCTGTTAGAAAACACGGAGAGCTAAGAACACACAGTACTCACATTATCTCCTACCAGAATAGTAAGTCAGCAATTGTTGACTGGTTAGCAACATCATATCACTGCAGGGTAGGTGTTGAGAAGAGTGATGGGTCTGATGCTTCTGTTTGTTTTCTGGTCTTAATAAGAACCAGTGTCCTAGAGCAGACTACCAACATGGTGTCTCTGTTTAGATGTTTAAAATCTAACAGGTTTATGATAGGAGTCTTGATTTTTTTTTTCTCCCCAAATCAATTCTGCTTCCATTTGTTCCTTATCTGTAAGTGACAGCTTATATTCACCTATTGCTCAGAGTAAACAGTCTAAGAATTCTACTCAATCCCTCTGTAATAACACATCCCAGCAAGACCTGTTAGCGAAAGCTTCAAAATATATTGCAGATTGTACCATTTTTCATCATCCCTGGTGTCAAGAACTAGTCTCAACCAGTCCTCAGGGTTAGGCTGAACCCTGTGGTACCTTTTAACTGTCCTCCATGATTTTATCCCTTGTTCTATTAGCACAATTATACACATTTTGTAATATATCATGATATATGATATAATATATAAATGTGGTTTTGATGTATATTTGGCTCTCCATATTTTAAGATCATATATCTAAATAATGAACCACTCAACTGGGATTTAAAAACGAACTTGTCAAAGACCATGTCTGTCCTAAATATGTTCAGATATTTTCACATCATTATTCCCTAAGAAATAGTGCAGGACAATTACCTACATAGTATCACATGGTAGTGGCTAATCTAAAGCTGATTTAAATATACAGAGAACTATGAATAGTTATAATACACAATTTCACAAAGTGAATGTAAACATCCATAGATTTTGGTACCTACAAAAAAAATCCTAGAACCAGTTCCCATGGACTTAGAGGGATGACTGCAACTTTAAAAATTTGATTCTTTTGATCCCTTCCTTATTCTGTTTTATCCTGTAACATTGTACTCATTCAAAAAGAAATCTAGCCTGTTCCCACTGCCTGGAAGGCTCTACATAACCTCCGAGAGCTCTGCCCTCTACAGCGCTGGTCTCTCCTCACTAGTCCTTTTCTCACTAACTTCTCCTCAAGTCCCTCCTAACAGTTTATTCCTACCTCTTTGATGGGGCTGGGATCTGGGGACACAGAGATGCTTGTCAGCATTGGCAGATGACCCACTTGGCCCTGCCTATACCCCAAACTACATCATGGAATGTAATTCAGCTTAGGTGGTTCCAGAACATCAGACCTCCAAAGAGGACATTTTCCCATCCTACAATCATATTGATGCTTGCTCAGCTTTCAAGCTTATAGGAGATCTGGTATGTTGAGGATGAAATGCCCATGGGTTTGCATTCTAAGCATCTTCGCATATCTGTTTCTCACTATTAATTCAGGTCATTTTTTTTTAAATCCTCTCAAAGGAGATTGTCCGATCATCATCTCCAACATTCTTCTCAGAATCCTTTACCAGTTCCCAAGCATGCTTGATATTTTACTGTTTTTTTTAATTCTATTTCTTGCAGAATTTTATTAAAAACATTAAATAGTCAGGCCAGCGCAGTCAACCAGCCAGATGGCTGGAGGCTATTCTTTGTTTTTGTACCTTCTGACTGATGTCAGTCCAGCTACAGCTAACTACTTATTATGTCAGGTATTGACCAACTTTTCCTTTCCAGAACATATATTCCTCAGGGCAGGAATTGTATCTTGTATGGCTTTAAAATACATATGTTGAAGAAATGAAATAAATTAAAAGATGGGTTTGGTAATATAACTATATCTAAGATTATTATTTAATACACATTTGCTTATTGGAACAGAATTGGCTGTTTTGTGAGTCCTCAACATTTGAAGGTATTTAACCTTAAAAATATTATGAGCATTTTATTTTTAAATTAAAAACACTTAACCAATAAAATCAGTACATGTGCAAATACCACTTAAAATTCGCAACAATAACATACTATTTGTTTTTCTGGATTAAAAAATTAGAAATGATAGACAGCTGGAGTTTATCTAGCTACCCCCTAACTTTGATTTATGCCTTATGTCTGTCCGTCATCAAAAGAAAACTCTTGTCTTGTTTTGCTATTTCCTCCTCATCCATGATTTTATACATTTTGTACTGAGTTTACACATTTAAAAACAATGTATAGTCTTAATATTGGATTTTAAAAATCTGTTTAGTAATTTGATTTTTGTCATTCTGCATTTTAAATTATGCAGTTATCTATACAACCTAGTTTGTTCATATTAACATTTATTACTAACATATTAACATGGTAATAACATTTATTATGAACAACATTTTTTATCAACACCAGTATATAAGAGCTTATGTACATTTGTGTGTGTGTTTGTGTGTGTATTATATTTGTCTGTAGGAATTCAAGAAGTTTCCTTTTTAAATTTTTAGTTTCTTTCTGCCTATCAGTTATAAGCCACTCACCATGCCTCTGCCCCAACACACACACACACACACACACACACACACACACACACACACACACACACATATACACACACACACCGAAGACCTTTATCAGACCTTTGGTGTATATTGGAAAGATTTTAGTTTTGCTTTGTGTTCCTAAAGTCTGTACCCGGAACCTAATGTGTTATATTGGAGACCATGTGTACTTTTATCACATATTGGGCCCTGTTGGGTATTCCTTAACAAATGATTCTAAGCTTTGTTCTGCATTCTTTACTTATATACTGCTCCATGTTATGCCATTCAATACATAGAGAAAATTGTGTTTCATGTATTTCCTTAACTCTGGGAGCCACTTGAAGCTCATGAACTCTCACAGAAAGCACAATCAACTCAGAATTCTTGATAAAACTGTATGTACCACAACTATTGATTTTTTTCTTATGTTTAAATTATTTAACAGTAAATCACTTGGAGGTTGTATAGCATCCCTAATAAATATTCATCATGGTAAATCAACAGGCAAGAAGGGTGATACTGGGACAGCTACACATCTAGCCCAGTCACATACAAACTTTATCTGGGTCTTCACACAGGGACTACACGTTTTAAGAGCGTCCCTTTGGAACTGACCATCTGAATGGAAAGGTGTGTTAGGACCTATATATATATTTCTTACAGCTTCCAAATTTAAAATGTACAGTTTTTAAATTATTGTTAGTGGTTAGCCATACATAATTTCCAAATTCTCTGTCTTCGTTATTGGAGTCTAACCATAGCCTTGTAGATCTGTTTAACTGAAAGTCCCCTCCAGCTTACTTTGCAAGATGATATATAAACACTGCCTCATCTGTCATCACTGGGATGACTTGTCTCCTAGATGAAAATCTAGGGGTGATATGTAACTGTAATAAATTTGGACAGCAAGGGAAAGTTTCCATTTCCAATTAAAGCCACAGTCAGGAAGTTTCCATTTAACTTGACAGAGAGGTAGACCAGAATGTATTTTTAATATTTTCTGGTTTGTTTGTTTGTTTGTTTGTTTTGTTTTGTTTTTCAAGACAGGGTTTCTCTGTGTAGCCCTGGCTGTCCTGGAACTCACTCTGTAGACCAGGCTGACCCTGAACTCAGAAATCCACCTGTCTCTGCCTTCCAAGTTCTGGGATTAAAGGCGTGCATCATCACTGCCTCGCTTTTTTTTTTTTTTTTAAGATTTATTTATTTTATTTATATGAGTACAGTGTAGCTGTCTTCAGACACACCAGAAGAGGGCATGAGATCCCATTACAGATGGTTATGAGCCACCATGTGTTTGCTGGGAATTGAACTAAGGACCTTTGGAAGAGTACTTGGTACTCTTAACCGCTAAGCCACCTCTGCAGCCCCCTATTTTCTGGTTTGTTTTGGGAGGGAGGGAGTGGAGATAAGATAGCAGTCTTGTCAGTAGGATTTCTAGTTCTCTATGCTCCCCTATAAACAGCTGATTGCTTTTTGGGACTCTGAGTTGTAGCTACTTAGAAGTAGGTCTCCCTGAATGGGGTGCTAACACGAAAAAGTGTATGCATGCCTCGAAGGATATTTTATTTGCATTCCAATTGACCATGAAGGTTCAATTTGAAGTTTAACGAAGTTGCTTTGTTTCTTTGTTCTGAGGAATAAGATGATGATATGTTAAGGAGGTGCATCTGGGAATTTCTAAAGGTTCAGTGCATAATAATTGTCTACATGATGGTTACGACCACGGCCTTTGCTCAAAGCTCCAGGTTTTTCAGTTTCCACTTCTGCTCTGAAGGTGTCTTCTGAAGGTTTTCCTGTAGCTCTCCTTTCTGTGAGCTGCCTGGCACTTTTCCTGACGCTGCTAATGGCATTTAATAACTAAGTGCTTATGAGGTTCAGGCTCCAAGCCAGGTTTTTAAAATCAGAATGATTTCAGAACTGTGGTTTTAAAGTAAATGAAATGTATTCTAAATAACACAGTATTAAAATAATCATTCATGGGTGCAGTGGCATTTGCACTGAGATTATAATGGTTTCCTGTGTTAGCAACTGTACTGGGCATGGCTACAAACACCACAACGTCTAGTACAAGAATTCTATCAAAATAAACTTCTGTGCAAATAAATAAATGCTCATTTTTGTTAATAGCAATTTGGGAAGAATTCAGAAGTTCAGTACGTCCCAGAAATTCCAGACGGTAACTAGAAATGCTTGGTCTCACATTGGTGAATGTTTGGAGACCACTGTACTCATGATCTTCCCCCATCTATGCAAAGCATCCCCAGATCCCTATTGATATCACTATCTGGAAAACAAAACACTGTTGATTGAAACCCTGGCTCTGGAAATTTGACTTTGTTCATTCTATTTTATTTCTTTATTGTTCCTATTTGAATGTAATGTGTTCAGTTAGAGATATCTACACTTGGTACGATCAAGACAACACATGAATTGAAAACTGCTGCAGTTTTCTTTAAAACGCATACCTTGGGCTGGAGAGATGGCTCAGCCATCAAAGGCTAGGCTCACAACTAAACATGTAAGAACTGTACCTTGCATTAAGGCTTAAAAAGGCAGAGTGATGTAGATCACAGATTCTACCTGCAGCCCTCCTGAGGGGACTTGGTTTTAACACAACCTATTTAACTGTGCTCAAAGATCCTGTGAATTGTGAGGATGCCTCAGATAAGACTAGATCTTCCACAGGACTTATACAGCCTTTTGGAATGAGTACCACACAATGAGAAAATCCTTCGGCAGGCTATAGTGAAACTTTATTGGTATAACGTTGGAGGATACAATGTAACTAGAGTTCATAATGTACCTAACTGAACACCAGCTATGAGCAATGTGTTGACGTGGAAAGACAAGGACAGAGGAGACATATAAATGCCTAGGACAGTACATATCCATAACACTGAGGGATGGAGAAAAGGAAAGACCATCCAACTTAAGGGAAGTCCACATATTTTCAAATGCTAAATTTGTTCATAGGTGCTTTTAATTTTACACTTTTATTCTTAAAGCTGTTAACATGTCCAGTTTTATCACTGAAATTTTCACAATAAAATAGCTTTGCTCTTGGGAGTAGAAATGTATCCACTGATCCCTGACTCTTTGTGAATTATACTTTTCTTGCAAGTTAAAAGCAAGTTTCTTAGTGATAAAACTGCCCTGCTGTGGTCAGCAGTTTTTCTTAGCAACACCTCACAATCCCCCACACCTCATTTTGTAGTTTTCAGTTTCTACTCGGCTTTCCACAGCATATTATAATGTCCACTAAAACAGCAACAGTAGAGTCTTTTCTCTGTTGTGTCCCTAGAAATTAATATAGAGTCTGGGACATAGGGGGCTTTTAACATATGGCCATAGAATTAAGACTCCTACCAGACTGAGTCCTTAAACTTCTGCTATACCAAGTTTCGTTCTTTTGTTTTTAATTTTTGCACTTTCTTCTGTTATCCTGTCATTTTTGTATGGAAAACTCTCACAGGTGGAGACTCAGCAATGATTTTTTTGTGTTGTGTCCCAGTTTAGACATGGTGTTGATGTTCCCAATGGTCCACATGTTAGAAATTTGTTCCATGTTGTGACGATAATGGAAGATGATGTGGACTTGTAGGAGACATGGGACGGTGCTGGGGATAGGGGTGGGGAGCCTGCAGACTATTGCGGCCTTGCCTTTGAAAGCAATGAAGTATTTTCTCATGGCACTCTGATTAATGGGATAAACAAAACTAATTGTCTTCACTGTGAAGCCCTGAGATAAGTCATTCTGCTAACACATCGCTGGTGGATGGGCTTACACTTCTCCTTTAATCACACCTTCTCTAACTTAATGGTGTTCCTGCCACAGGTTAGTCCAGTTCAAATATACTACTTATCTACCACCTATTGTCTCCCACCCAATTATTCCCCTAACCTCCGACTTTTCCCATTCAACGCCAAACCCCATTCCCCATTTAGCATTGCCTATAGGTGCTTGGGGTGTGTGACAACCTATTGGATCATAGTGAGCTCCTCGGAGCTGTAGCCTTAAAGAAAACTGACTCCTTCCCCACCAGTGACCAATTGCCAATAGATTCTTATAGAAGGGTGTACCTTCGTGAACCCCTCCCCTATTCATGCTTGTATTTGGTTGGCTTGATCTTGTGCAAGTCAGGTGGCTGCTGTCCTACTCACTGTGTGTTCATGTGCAAAACTGTGCTGTTATGTCAGGCATGTACCGTTTTGCTACAGAAATTTATCACTTCTGGTTTTTACAATGTTTCTCAGCCCCTCCCTTTTTTTGTGTGAAAATTACAGAGCCTTATGGGAAGGATTTGTAATATGGACATCTCATTTAAATTGCATATGCCCCAGCCTCTTGTTCCCTGAACACTATAGTAGGTCTCTGTATTAATCACCTTCTACTGCATAAAACTTTTCTGATGAAGGTTGAGAGATATACAAACCTATGGGTATAAAGATAAAATAGAGGGGTAGTTTATTGCTGTGTCCATTTAGCAGAATAATAATAGTGAGTTCTTTCCTAAGACCTATGATGTAGCAAACCATGAGTTTTTAGCCTGCTTAATGGTACCAGGCATGGTTCCTATCTTGTAGTATGAGCTTTAAATGAAATTACAAAGTGGTTGGCTACTTTTATAACATATATGCCATCACTACATATTGCATGATAAGTGGCTATATGGATAAGACTGTTGATGCATTTTTTTTCCACTATAAGTCACATGGAACCTTCTAAAGGGCTCTGTGAATTCTAGCCAATATGGATGAAATGTTTCGGTTGGTACAAGTTTGATATTTTTCTTTTATGATCTATGGCTTTCTAATAAGAAACATTTATAAAATTATCCAAATTTTACTTGATTTGCCCTATTGTGTTTGAACTGATGGATTTTGGTCAACTGGACCTAGGAAAGAGAACTCATTGGGGAAATGGCTTTTATCAGGTAGCCTGTGGGGATGTCTTTAGGGGCATTTTCTTGAATGCTAATTGATATAGAAGGGTACATCTCACTGTGGACAGTGTCATCCCAGGGGAATCATGCCTGAGCTGTATAAGAGAGGTAGCTGAGCAAGCTTGTAGGTCACTTTCTTTTGCAATCTTTTCTTCACTGCCTCCAGGCTTGCATTAAGTTTCTGCTTTTGTTTCCATTGATGACAGACTGTAACCGGTAAGCTAAAATAAACTCTATCCTCCCCAACTTGTTTTTGGTGAATGTTTTATCACAGTAAGATAAAAGTCACTAGGATGGTATTCAAAATCCGAAACTTTAAAACTCTAAGTCTGCTTTCAATATTCTTTTGATTGGTCCTAAATTATGGGCTATACTAAGAAAAACTTTACTCCAGAAGACTCTCCAGAAGAATCCATAACTTAATAGACATGAGTATTGTTTTTACCTAATTTATTAAATATGTATGGAAATACATGATCCATTGTTATCCTCCTTAACAATATTACGTTCTAAATCTAAAGATGATATTTTTAAACTAATAATTTATATTGAGTAAACACAATTTTAAATGCTTTCATATGTCTTGACTCATTAATCCCTAACATATAGAGGTGGAAATTATCTATTTTTTAAAAAATAGAAGAACCAAGAGTTGAAAGATAAATGTTTTTTTTCTAAGTCCCAATAACTAATAAAGGGTATTGCTGGATTACCATATGTACCATAGTTTATACTTAACCTTTATTGAGTGTATTGTAGCAGACACTAAGTGCCCAGCATGATTAACTAAGTCCTTGAATGAAAGCTTAAGTAGATTTCAGAAGGATGTAAATATATCATCCTGAGTTTGCAATTTCCTTTAAAGCAGTCTTTGTTCTTTTCATATACATGTTGCTTGTTAGCTAAGTAAGCACTTGGCAAAAGAAGTTTGGAGTTATTATTGATGCTTCTTACCTTGGGTTGTCATAAGGCTTATGAAAGGCTTCCACAGAAAGAATACTAGAATAGACTCCTCTGGGTAACAGCAGGATCACTAACATTGGCCTACTGACAAATGGATACCAGAAAAGAACTTTGAGATCTCTGGAGGTCTGGAGGTAAAGCACCGTGTAATTTTACAGAGTAACTAATGGGAACTTTACTGTGCAACCAGGAGATGATTCATGTAGCTATACTCTGAAATGAACAAGGCAGTTCTCAAATGTGACTCTACTTGGTACACTCTCATCTTCAGTCTCTTTATTATGTGCATAGCATGCCATTGGCAATGTCCTCAGTTCATTTTACAGTAATCCAGGCAAGAAAGGACCTTACCTCAAGATTCAAATAAAAATGATGTCAGGAATCTGTAAATTCATGTTTTAATTAAATCGTTATTATCCTATATAATGAGATACTATATCCATAAGACTATTTTTGATAGGTAAATCCAATTTGTTTTTTAATATGCTAGGCAACAGTATTTCTCTCTAAGTAGAAATTGCCAGTGTCTTGTACCTGATGAGATGTTTCTGTATATTTTTGCTCATGAGCCTCTCCAGTCATCCCCTTAAAATAGAAATGTCTCTACTTTGGGGAGATATTTAATATCAGATAATACAAGGTTTCTATAAGATAATAATAAAATATCATAAGATAAAACAAAAACTATTTAGACAAAACAAACAAACAGAAAGAAGAAAAGAGCCCAAGAGAAGCCATAAGAAACAGAGATCCACTCATTCTTACACTCAAAAATCCCATAAAAGCACTGAACTGGATGCCATAGTGTATACACAAAGGACCTATAGAATAAAAAGAGAGAAAAATATGCAAATAAAATGAAATAAAAATAGTAAGATTAAAATAAGAATAAAATAAAAGAATACCCTTGGCATGACATTATGAGACAAGGAACCTCCAGAGATATGCTCGAGTTCGTTTTCTGTTGGCCATCTACTGCTGACCATGCAGCCTACCCTTAAGAGTACTTAGTTTCCCAGTGAGACTCCCTTTTGAGGAAGCTACATTTTCATTTGCATGTGGTTATCACCTGGAAACTGCTTCTGGGTTATGGATAGGAACGTGTGTCTGCTCATTCTTTGGCTCTAGTCCTTCAGTTGATGCAGACCCATGTAGGTCATGACATTCTCTTGATTGAGAGGGCCTCTTTTTCTTGGTATCTTCCATCTCTTTAGGCTCTTACACATTTTCTACCTCCTCTTCTCTGGGGTTCTTCAAGCCCTAAGGAGAGAGATTTGATGGAGATACCCCATTTAGGACTGAGTGTTCCAATGTCTCTTACTTCCTCCGTAATATCTGGCTATGGGAATCTGCATTTGTTCCCGTCTGCTACAGGAGAAAGCTTCTCTGGTGATGGCTGAGCAAGGCACTGATTTATGGATATAGCATAGTGTCATTTAAAGTCATTTTATCACTTTACTTTTTCAGCCTAGGTCCCTGGGCTGTCTATTCTTTGGTTTTTGGTTATCCAAGCAGTGTCAGGCGTGGTGTGCATGGCATCTTTGTGGAGTGGGGCTTCAGTCAAATCAGATGTTAGTTGACTACTTGCACTAGCTTTATGCCACCATTACCTAGCATATCTTGCAAGCAGGATCAATTCATAGATGATTATAATGTGAGGTGCCTCCTGGATAAACAAGAGGGCAAGATGATTGTATACTGTTTTCATATATGTGACCTCGTGGGTGTTTATCTTGGACTTTTCTGCTCAGAATGGGTTTATCTATTCCCCAGTATTTTAGAGAAATAATAAAGCAACAATATATAGAGAAACACCTGAAAATCATGGGGTATATGTGGAGATCTCTTGAGAGCTTGAAAATTTGACTGAATTGGTTATCAAATTAAATCATATACTACGCTTTTGATAGACCAAAATGGATAGAGACCAACTTCATGTATAGACTAGCTTTTTCTTCCTTTTTTTTTCATAAGTCACATTTGTACATACATTTATTGGTATGGTAAAAATTAAAACCAGGTATTTCATCCCAATTCTGATTGCTTGAGTTTGTAGACTTTTTCTAAGAATGGCAGGTCACTGTAGAGCCTCTATCCTTTCCATAATGAAATCTTATGAGTTGAATATTCTGGGCAAGTCTTAACTCTTGGAAGAGAAGGCAAAATTATAACGAGCAGGACTTTAATGGCCTTTGGTTGGAGAATATTGGTTCTGGCTGGGCTGCAGTTTGTTCTAGAGAAAAGGGAGATAGCCTAGTGGTGTTTAAGAGTAAAAATGAAACATTATTTGCTTCTTCATCTTCTCTTGGTCTGGAGTTTCTTCCTTGTGGGTTCCATTTTCTTTGTTCCTCATGCAGGAGCAGAAACCCCTCATAATTAAAGTCTTCTTAGGAGTATTTAATGCTATTGCTCCATTTAGAAAAATCTACATTTTATTGTTTCTTGCAAGAAGGTGAATGAACAGTCAATGATGAAATTTAAAATGCTGTGGTGTAGATTCTAACCCAAGAAATACACTTCTGCCTTCTCTATACTCTGATAACCCCTCTCTCCTTCGACTGATTATTTTCTCTACAACCATCAAAGCAGAACTAATAACAGACACAAGTTAAGATATACACCACAACCTATCATCTCATAATGTTGTGGGGCTGGTCAGAATGGTCCAAATTTGATAAGATGGGCTGTCAGAAAGGGTGGTAGGATGATCTGAAGCTGTTGTCCGCAGCTGGAATATCTTCCTATTCATAAAGGTCTCAGTTATGCTCTTAAAGTCTTTAAACTAACTAATTCAGCCAGACAGAGGTGGTATATATCTTTACTCCCAGTACTCGGGAGGCAGGGACTGGCAGATCTCTGTCTGAGTTTGAGAGTAGCCTGTTCTACAGTGTGAGTTTCAGGACAGTCAGGACCACACAAAGAAATCCTGACTTAAAAAAATAACAGTAACAACAACAATAATAAACAATTAACTGAATCAAACTTATTGCATAACCTGAATGTCTGTTGTTTAAAGTCAACTGACAAGCAACTGTAATCACTTCTATGGAATGCTGTCATAGACACAGCTAGATTAATGTTTAAGTAAAGAAGTGGTAGCCTAGGAAAGTTGATACATCAAATGACTATCATATCTGCTTTATAGGAGTACTAAACTATTTTCCATGTAGGTTAATTATGCCTCCTTTGTATATGTGACGTGTACACATTCTTGTGTGTGTGTTTTCATAGATGCATTTGTGTGTGTGTGTGTGTGTGTGTGTGTGTGTGTGTGTGTATGGATGCCAGAAATCAATATCAAGTGCCCTTCTCAATCTCTCTACCTTATGCCTATTCAGAGCCTCACATCAAACCTAGGGCTCACCATCTCATCCTGTAAGCCTCAGAGGTCCTCTTGTCTTCACCTTATTATTGTTAGGATTACAGACATATGCCATCGTACCTTGAATTTTACATGGGTCCTGGGCTTCAAAAAGCAGATCTGCAAGCTTTGCTAGAAAGCACTCTGCTGACTGAGCCACTTTTCCATTCAGTTAACTATTTAGATTCTAACTTAAAATACTCTTTAGACCTAAAGAAATGAAATTAGATCCAAAGAGGATTTGAGTTTAAGAAAGAAAAGTTGGAAACTTCTTTTTTCATGGGCCACAACATTGTCCTTGGGCCACAACTTAAGTATCTATTCAATATTTATTTAATATTCTTTAGTAATCTTATACAGGATAATTTACTAAGTTTAAGGAACATGGTACAAAATTGATTAACTATCTTTGTAAATCATAAATTAACTAATAACAAGCAAAAAGTATTATTATGCAGACACTAGTAAAAATTATTATTTAAGTGGCAGATTTATTATTATTAAGATTCATAAGCAGGTGCAAACTGAGCATAATTATTGGTGTTGATTATTTAAAACATTTGGAATTTAAGTGATTGAATAGAGTATTTGGCATTATTTAAATGTTTTATCAGCAGCTACTATGGATCAGGTTCTGAAACACATTATAATTTATAGTTATCACTGCTGACCTCATACTCAAATATAATCAGACTTTTTTTATATTGAAGGATTTTTTTTCATATTTCAATTCTCTGCTTTGAAACTCTTTAACATGAGTGGGAAGTTATGGCAAGGAATTCGTTCTCTGTGTCTTAATATGGAGGCCATCTTTACCTTCAGCCCACACAGACACAGTGCTTCACACCATGCTCAGATAAGGCAAAGTGTCCCTGCATTGGTTCTCGCCCTTAGTGTGATGTAAAATTGGATCAATTAGTCTGATTATGTTTAGTCAATATGATACACACACATATATATGTAAATATGACATTTTCTGTATTTTGAACCAACACATTGTGCCTCATTACTTTTATGTGTTCCTGAGTTATTGATGTTTACAAATGCATAACATATATTTTTCTTTTCTACCCCATCTCTTTGTGTATATGATTATAACATTATTTTGCTAGCTAGTTCTACCTATATACACATATAGAGATAATATATATATATATATATATATATAGAGAGAGAGAGAGAGAGAGAGAACTAGCAAAATACATACAGACATAGAGAGACATCTATATACAGACATATCATATATGTACATATATATGTAGAGATAGAACTAGAAAAATACATATAAACATATATAGGCATATAGAGATAACATATAGACATATATACACAATATATATATGTATATGTGTACACATACACACATATGTATTTGTATACACACATATACACTCACAAGCCCACATATACTTATACACCAGTTTGGAGTCTGTATCTCTCACCAAATAGCTTTTGTTCTTTTCCTCCTTTGCAACATTTTTGGAAGCCAGTGGCAGAAGATACTGAGAAAGAGAGGTTTTTGACTTGGGATTCAGGTTAAAAACCCTGGGTTCCTATTTTGGTCCCCTAGGGGGCAATGGTCTGCCATTGTGTGTCCCAGCAGGGGCTCAACAGGCTTCCTGTGCCAAGTAAACTGCAGGGATCCATTCCTCAACTGTAGCCATTCTCAGTGCTATAAACTCCAATTTCCTGCTCCTTGTAGGCAGAGCTGCTCACAGAGAACTCACAGTGACAATTGCTAATCGTATCCCAGACAACATCACCAGCTTCCTCACCTCAGATGTATATTGACACATAAAAATAGTTTTAACTACCCTTTGTAGTTTTGCTTTTGCTTTTTTTTTTTTTTGGTGGGAGGGGTGTTGTGGGGGGAGCGCGGGAGTGACAATGGGCACATCTAGCTTTCTTTAGAATGACATAATTACTTACTCATCTTCTTGTTTGTGAGGTAGAGTGCATGCTATGCCCACTAGACTGCATGTGCCAGGCATTCTGCTCGGGGCTCATCAAGTGTAAGATGTTGACTTTTTTTGTTCTAGCTTTGCATTTAAGAACACTGAAGCTAAGAGTGAAGGAATGGTCCAAATGCAGAGCATTTAAAAAGCTACTAAAAAAACATAATGTGCTGAGGGAACTCTTGGGAACCCTGCAGTAATACATTGATACCTTACTTCAGTTGAACAGTGTCAAGAGTAAGGCCTACCCGTGTTCATTTATAGTGATCTCAATATCCCAGAACAATTATTGCTCTACTATCTAAATTAGGAGTCTGGAACAACAACAACAACAAAAAATCTACCAATCAACCAACCAACCAACCAACCAACCAACCAAAACAAACCAACAACAACAACAAAAACCTATATGGTATTTGTCCACACACAATTACCAAAATTCTTCACAATCTATTTCAGAAACATCATATGGAACATGTGTGCTATAAGGTATGGAGTCAAGTTTCAGAACTTAAGATTTACAATTGTCTTCTCACTGTCACTAGGAACAAACCAAGCGTGATTTGGTTAAGGACATTCTTAGAAGGCAACAGATACTGATTTTGCCTTTAAAAGTTGTCTCAAAAAGAAGTTAAAATTCTAGAAAATCAACCCAGTTAGGAGTTTGCTTTGTTTAAAGGTTGATTTTCCAAGTGTTGTGGCTTCAGAGCTTTTGTCTCCTTCTTCCCAGGCCTTGCTGCCTCTTCTGGAAGTCAGTGGCTGAAGGCACAGATGGAGCGTTCAGCCTTAAGATTCAGGTTTTCCTTTTCAGGTGTCTAGCCGATGAAGTAAGTCACTGGGTTCTTTGGTGCGGGGAGGGGAGAAGACTCCAAAATGGAATTCCAATGATAGTAAATGTATTGAATTATATTGGAAAATAAAGGAATCTGGCATTTAAAACACTCCATGTCTGGTACTTTCTTCAGTGTAAGAAAGTAGGTTTTCTATTAAACTCTGGAATAGAGGATTTGGAATTATCTTTCTGCGATTACCATGGCCTGAACTTGACTCTTAAGAATAGCTATGATTTCTAGAGAAATCATACCACTCAGGATAGATGGTTTCTGTGTTTCAAATTAGTGTGTGAGATTGATACAGGAGAGCCCAGTAATGAATTAACCAGCCCACAAGGGCAGTATAATAGCGCTCTTCTAGGGACTGAGATTACACTTCACTTTCAAGCCATTGTGTGATATGAGTCTAAGAATCATACAGCACTGTTTCAGTGATTAGCTGAGATACACACACTCAAGATGTTGCCCTTTTTTAATGTTTTGCTTTGCCTAGTGTACCGTAACACATCCCCCCGCCCCGCCCCATCTACTGCTACAGTGTTCTTTTCCAGTTTGAATTCTTTCTCCCCCCTTTGTGCTCCATTTTACCCACTCACAGTCAGATGCACTCTGACCTAGGACACAGGAAGACTGGCACATCTTTAGAAAAACCCATCCCTGGTTGAAATGGGTGGATATTTCTCAATTTCAATGATAGATAAATTGAACAACAACCTTAAGTATTTTTCTTTTGACTCAAAACAGAGAAGGAGCCAAGGATTGAGTCAAAGTTCTTCTGATAACCTGTTATGACCCTGACCAGAATCTCTGTGATTTGCCTGACAGTCTTGTATGCTAAATTCTTCTTCCTTCAATGAGCCCCCATGTATTTGACATCTTGCAAGAGAAGTTTTACAGCTCTTTGTTCTCACCAAAGACTAAACTCAACTGGAAAAAGAGTGAGGTGCTTTCTGAAGCTTAGCTGGATCAGTAAAGAGAATGGCTTTTCTCTCCCGGGAGAGAGATTGGAGTTTTGGGCTTTTCTTTTCTCAATAAACTTAAATTCTCTCTTGATTTCTTGGTACTGATTAATGAACATTCTAAACTAGTCAGTATCACTACCAGGAGTGGGTTAATGTAGCATACAAAGGAATGTTTGGTCTATCCCACAGCAAAAATGAATGAATGAATAAATGAATAATTAAAATAAACTATGAATAAGTAAATATATAAATAAATAAATAACCAAATAAATAAAATATATGTTAGTATTGCTGGCATTAAACAAGCATAATTTACCCTTCTAATCCATACACTACTCCAGAAACTTTTAAAAGTTGTTTCTGGGGTAGAATCACATAGACTGAATGATGGCCATGAATGAGCTAGCTCATGTCATCTTTTCTTTCTATTCTTTATAAACATTTCATGTATATTTATTGATACTTATGTATCATGTATATTTATTGATATTATGATATTTATTATTATCCTCATGTATAAGTGGAAATAAGAGTCAAGGAAGTCACAGCCTTCCCAGGGACACACATGGATATTTGATCCCTGCTGTGGAATGCAGCATTTTGGATAAATGCTTGCAAATCGTTCATGGTACTCAGATATCAACATATGCTTACTGATGGTAATATTAAGTTTCTTTTTCATCCTCATTCCCTGATCACTTTTAATTTTGGAGCCTTATGGGCCCTGTAGGTTTGTTTTCTAGCCAATGTCCTACAAAGACTGAGTTTTATGCCTTCCCATAGTCTTCAGATTACATCTCTTCTTGCAGTGGCATTTGAACACACTGCTGGATTTTCTGGTTTGATTATGCAGTTTACCTGTTAGCATAAGGGCTTTTATTTCTAGATCTACATGAGAAACTTCTAGAGTGTTTTAAGGAAATGTCAGTGTTTGGGACCTACCTTGAGGGGTAAAGTTCTCATGAATTTCTTGTAATAAACCTAAGCAATTACAAAGTTTTCAAGATCAAGAGTTTAGTTCATTAATTCATGAGGGAAAGGGTACTTCATTCATATTTTAATAACCTATAATGATAACAAGTGATTAATAATAAACAATTGTCAGTTGAATTGATTAATGAATGGATGAGTAAGTGAATGAATGAATGAATTTTAAAAATATCAAGTTTAACGTTGACCTAAAGTATTGTCATATGATGCTGGAGAGATGACTTGGCTGTTAAAGCCTACTCTCACAACCAAAACTATAAAATACCAATTTACCATATATTGTTGCATTTTACTTTTTTTGCACTGCATTTTCTGCATTTTATTTTACTTATTTATCTAATCAATATGTAGTGTATGAATGTCAGATTAATATCAAATATTGAACAATACTTATAATACTAATTTACTCACTGCTTTATACAACCTGTATTCATCTACTGGATCTTGACACAGGGTCCTTCTGTAATGCTTCATAGGAAGTTCCCAAACTCAAGAAAAAACAATTTATTGAAGGGAATTATGTTTATCGGTAGTACAATCAAAATGAGACTTCTTTGCATGTTTACCTGAGATTTGAAGGACCTTTGCTTCCCGGTATGTTGTATCATGGTCAAATTTAGTATCAGAGAACAAGAGGCATTTTAGAAATCAACAAGATGTGCAAGATCCTGGCACCAGCACACAGCAGGCTACGGCCTTGGGCTACTTCATAGGAGAGATCGATTCTTTTCCTAGGTAGCTGCCAGGATATTACTAGATTTCTTAGCTCCCTAAGAATAGTGTGCTGGGTTTTCAGAGCTGTCAAATATCCAGGTCAAGTTTTCATGGCCGTCAATGCTCAGAGTCCTCCTTTCAAAGTACTGGAAGACATGTTGGTGTAATGAATGCCACCAAAATATTGTTTCCCATTTGCTTTCTGTTTTTAACTAACTTAATTAAGCAAGTTGTAAGCTAGGTGTCATAGGAAAAGCTGCTACAAAATTTGCAAGAAAGGTCAGCTTTCCAAAATAATGGAATGTTGAAGGCAAGGAGAAAGCATTGACATGAGACCAATGGCGGAAATTCCATAGCACACCACATTTCATTTAGCATAGTTTATAGAGTAGCACCGCAGGAAATGTAGTGATGTTAAAGGAGGTATGGTAACAATTTATAAATTTTTAAGTTGGATATATATCTGTATAAATCCTAAGAAATTTTAGTGTCAACAAGCACAAATTCTTGCTGGAGGCTCTCTGAAGTTAAATCCAGATACTCCATATAAATCAATAGTTACTTACTTGTTGGGGGTCTCATTATTTTAAGAACTTGCATTTAGATTGGAAGAAACTTGAACAGGACAAGGTTCCTACCTTGGAGAGACTTACTTCTGTGTAAGAGTCCTGAAGCTTTCGATTAGAAAAAGAAAGTCTTATTAGAAGGAAACTAAGTTTATAGAGTAGCACAATTTTAGACAATATTGGTGTGTGGGGAGAGTTAACTGATTCCAATTTCTTTGAATATTCTTTCCCCCTCTATTTAACTACGATTAACAGATCATTTACTAAAAAAACCTTAGAAAAATATGTGTACTTTATTATTGAAATTGCTATTTCCATAAAGAAGAAATTCCACTCTCTCTGAATCTGAGATGCTTAGGAGAGATTCATTACATTAACCCTTATAAATAAATCAGTCGTATCGATCACCAGCTAAGGAATTCAAGGATTGCCTAGTAAAGCACAAATATTAACATCATTGTTAAGTGCATGGGCTGGCAAGAATGAATTGCAGATGCACTCACAAGAGGCTTCAGGAAGCCATGTGAGTGCCTGGAAAATTGCATTGTTAAATGCATGGATGTGCCACATTAGGGAATTCACTGATCTAGGTAAACGGAATATACTTCTTCGCAAACCATATTTTCAAGGTTTCATTTCCTTTTTATTTACTGTATCTCTCTGGCCCTTCGCACCTCTTCCTAATCATCATTTGCTCTTCCTCTCACTCCTTCTAATCTTTCATTCAATCTCTTATGACAGTTGTCAGCTTGTCTCCCTTTGTCACTCATCAACAGCGGAAGGCAAGGTTTCTGAACCTTGACACAATGCATGGTCCAAGCTGCATGATTCTTGTAGGGAACTGTCTCGTACATCACAAGGTGAGGAATAGTGCTCTTAGCCTTTCCAGCTGAGAAGCCAGTAGCTTGGATATCCAGCTTTGGCAAAGTTAGCGATGCCTCTAGATACTGCCAAATATCTCCTGTGAGGAAGAATGGCCTCAGTTGAGATATTCATCCAAGTCTATATTGTTCATCAGCATTCCCTCCCTTCACAGATCCTATATAAACAATTTGTAAAAAATCACATTGACGAAGTCTGTATGTCACTCCTATTCCCACAAATGTTCAGTGATTCCTTCCATTAATATTCCAGGCCCCTTACTGACCCCACCTTGTCATTTCTGATTTTTTTTTCTCAGTAAGCCACTAACATGTACAAAGCAGTACAGAAAAGCTTTGAAAGCCAAGTTGTCTGTGTCACTTCTCTACTGTCATCTAATAGAGTATTTTTGGTTTATTTCCAGCAGTTTTGTCTATAAATCTAGATGTAGTTATACTTATTTGATCTATGAAAATACACAAATGCTTATATTCATTTGACCTTCCAACAATAGGGAGTAATCTAGGCAGTATTGATTCCTTCTCTGTTTGAAAGATATTGTAACACAATAGTTTAATTTGCCTCTCTGCTTCTTAACCTTCCAGTTTTTGATGTTTAGGTGATCTTCAATCCTTTTGAGAAATATTTCAAAAAAGATTATTATTGATCAATAAGATGACAATTTTATACTCCTGAAGTTGGGTAGGATGAGGCTCAGGAGATACTCTTTGAGCTTTCCTCCCTAGTGAGTTGAAAACTTTCTCTTTTATCATTTCCTCTATATCCATTTCTTCTCAATCATGTTTTTTATTTGTAGTGTGTTGAGATTTTCATTATCCCTTAACAATACAACCAAGTCCTATGAGCTCTATCATTAGTCAAAACACATTAGACCAAATTTTTATTATGAGAACTATGCAAATATTTTTCAACATCAGGTCTAGGGGGATCTGTTATTCTGTTTCCAGATCCAAAGCCGTTAGTCTTGCATCAGCTGAAGGATATCATTAAGATCAATGTAAGAGAAAGCCTTCCTTCTTTAATAATTCTTATTGGCTGTGAAGGATCATATGGTATTTTACACTAATCCATTAATAACCTGCAGCTTCCATGAGCTTCTATGTGCCTTGTCTTGCTCTATTTACCTATGTTTCTTCTTTATAGCCTCACATGTGTCCTTTAACCTCTTCTTATAGATTTCAACCCCCTCCCCAAGCTGGCACTTGTCTTCATGGTTCTCTCACAATCTCCTGTATACTATATATTTGTAATTTTTGTTTTATCTTCATTTTCCTAAAGCATAGGTTCCAGTAACTAACAAAGTATAATGGAAGTAAACTTTGAATATGTCCTTATATAATAAGAACTGTCTCTATTATACCCTCTACCTTAATTGACAGTTATTCCTAGAATTCTAAGTTAAATTTTTTTTCACACTTCCAAAGGCACAATTAGATTTGATACTGCTGAGAAAAATGTATGCCTCTTTTTTCCTTTTCTAGTGATAATTTTATTCTTTTATATTAGGCTTTATTAAGTTGGGTCACAATGACATACAGCCCCTTAATCTTAGTGGCCTGCAATGTACTAGCCATGGGCAAACCCTATCTTGGTCAAGTTGTGTCTTTAGAAGTCTTTGTCTAGACTAATGGATTAGCTTGTCCTGGGAATATTTAAGCCATAAAAAGGGAAAGGAATCCCGGGACTAGTCCTCAATGACACTTAAAGTTGCTTGGATACTGAGTATAGCATTCACATATTCTAGCTCAACACAAAAGGAGTAGGAGCTATTCCCTCCCAGCCTCTTTGTCTCCAGGTTCTATCATTTATACCAAAACAATGCCCAGGCAGAGGCTGTGGAGGCCAGCCTTATGGTGAGAAACAATGAATAACTAGAATCAACAGTATACTGCACCATACTGTATACAGATTGAAGGACGTTTTTTCCTTTTGGCTTTTTGAACATTTGTGATGATAGTATGTGCAGACAACTCCTTAATTTATTGAATATTCTGGATATTGTTGAATGTTCTTAATACAAACCTTCCAAATGCTTCTTGTAAGAAAGATTTTCTTGATTATCTTTTAAAATAACTACTTCCTGTTCTTTCTTTCTAAACGACAAAACATCTGAATTTATTTTTGCATGTCTATTCTTATGTTTTATTTTGTTTCATTATATGACATTTTTCCCAGGCATATACACTTGAATAGATTTGTAAAATTTTAAGAATAATTCATTTTGCTCAAAATACTTTGCTTATGTTTTAAGAATATAAAACCATCTTAAACATCTCTGAATAGAAAAAAAATTGTCTTATTTTCTTCTGTGCTTAGGAATGACCTCAGTGATGTATAGACACCAGGAAAATAATTATATTGGGGACTGAGTCCAGGGATTTGTGCACCCCAAGCAAACATCTAACCACTGAGCCACATCTCCAGTTTGAACAGTTGGTTTACTTGAATGTTGTTTTATGCTTTTCAATTTTATCTTATTTTGGGTCTCTTCACAAGAGTTTCTGATTACTGTGGGGATATGCTCCCTGTTCGGGCGCCATCTGCCATGGGCCGGCATGAAGAGGTCAGCAAGTAAGAGCAGTGATGGGCAGAGAAGAGAGGAACAAGGATGGATGATCCCTGCTGGACACTGGTTCATCTGTTTTCTGTGTTAGCCAGAGAATCCCCCACTTGTTGAGTAAGGCCCAGACTGGCCGGCCCGTGGCAGGGATGTGGTGGTATCCTATTTGATTAGGGTGTATGAGGCACTGGGTTCAATTCTCGGCACTGCTTTAAAAAAACAAAACAAAACAAAAAAACCAAAAAAAAAACCTGCCTTTTGGGCTGAGTTTGGAGATCAGTAGCAGAGTACATGCTTAGCATATATAAGGGTTCAGTCTTCAGTCAGAAAGAAAGAAAAAGGGGGAAAGAATGTGAAAGAAAAGAAATAGTTTCTTTTATAAAAAATTTAATAATTTGGTGTGTGTATGCACTCACGCATGTGTGAGTGTGTTTATGGACACTATGTACATGTACACGCGGGAGCCAATAGGAACCTGAAGAGGGTTCCTATTGATGTCCTGGAATTGAAGTTCTAGGTAGTTGTGACCTGCCACGTAGGTGCTGAGATGCAAACTCTGCTCCTCTACGAGAGCAATGTACACTCATCTACTGACTGAGCTCTTCAGCCCCCAGTAGTTTCTAACAAGAGATGCTGTGAAAGAAGAGTTTTGTTTTGCTTTAGAGAGTAACCTATCAGGAGATGGCTGTCTGAGCCACAAGCATGCAAAGGCTGCACTTTGCAGCTCCATTATATTCAGGAGAGTCTTACCTTTGCCTACTACCAGCTATCGGATGGAGAGTACTTTACGATTTCCTGTCTGAAGACATAACTGTGGATTGATACTCACCTGTGGCAACAATCTAGGAACTGTAATAAAATCTATGCTTCTCTTTCTAGGGCCCATTAGGAAATGAAAATCTATTTGCATTTCTATAAGGTTGTAAATTCCACAAAGCTTGTTTTCCCTATCTGAAGAGAAGTCCCAGACAACCCTTTATTTAGTAAGCATAATAATCAAGTTGGTCTGACTTCTTTACCCTCCTTTCCAATGCATTGTGAGTGTTAAATGATTTGATAAAGAACCCTAGAGCTCAAGTTTCCAGGCCATTTTAATTGAAAATTAAAAGTTGTGTAAAGGCTGAATAAACACATATAAGCAGAAATATATATTTAACAGAAATATAGCACACAAGGTGCCTTATCTTAGGAATGAATATATATATATTCACATATATATTCATATATGTGTATATATATATATTTTTTTTTCATTTTCATTTCAGATTTTAAATTCTGATCAGGTCTTACTCCACTGATCTTGTGATTTACTGATAATTTTATAGAATAAAAGGTGCTGCAGAGTCTGGTCTTGAGAAGGAAATAAGAATGTGCTCTGGGTTTTCAAGTAAGTGAGACCAAACTCCTATGCTAAAGGCATTAACTTTACTTTTTAACACTACCTTTTTTAAAAATAAGGGCCCAGTAACTGTTTAGTATAATAATAAAATTAGTTTTGATTGTTGTTTTCATATGGATATTGCATGGTAACCTGTTTTTAATGGTATAAAATGTGAAACAAATTTTAAACTCCTGATCAAACTTTTAACCTTTTGAAGCTTGACTTCATCCACTCTGTATTTAGAGATCTTTCTAAATATGGCTCTTGATAGCTTCAGGACAATAGTGCATTCAGATAGCTGATTCTCAGCTATGCCAAAAGCCTCACCATGGAAACAAACCACTGGGCATCTGTGTATCAGATGAGATAACCACTATACTATGTAAATATCGTTTGTACATCTCTGTGAAGGACTTTATCGATTAATCCAATTGATGTGGGAAGACCCACTCTAGAAACGGGTGGTACAATTCCATGGGTTGGGGTCCTGAATTGAAAAAATAGGAGAAAGTAAGCTGAGTGCTAGCATTCACCCTTCCCTGCTTTCTGATTGAAGATGCAACAAGACAAGCCTTCTCAGGCATAGGCTGCCTTGAGCTCTACCCTTGAACCGGGAGCCAGTTCTTTCCTTTGAGCTGTTTTGTTAGGTAGTTATTCACAGCATCAAGAAAAGCAAGGAATCTGCTAAATATTTTGTGAAAAACAGAGTCTGTCACACTATCATAAGGTTAGTTGGGCACTCATTCAGATGGGAGTAGATGAGAAAAGCATTTAGCATAAAAAATGACAAAGAAAAGGCATGTGCGGTTTTATATACAAGAAAAATAATTCTGTATTCAAAGCTGCTTTTTTACAGAACCAGACACAATGGCAATGAATTCTAAATAAGAAATACTTTTCAGTGAACTAACCCATGACTGAAAAGTAACTCTGAGTACCCCCATGGTTAATATCAATTGATTATGTGTTTCATAAATGAGGATTTGTTTGCAACTATTGTTTGAAGAATCGAGTACCTTTCACGGAGCTAGGACGTTGGATAAAGTGCAGTCTTAAGTGGATTCTGTCATGCTACTGAAAAAAAAAAATCTTAAGTGTTAGGGTGTGTGAAAAAGAAAGTAAATACTCTCAATAATGTTCTTTTTCTATGCACTAGGGGTTGGGAAAAGCTGGGTTTTCATAGTTAGTCTCAATCCTTGCAAAAAGGTATTGCTGAGTCTCCTTAAGTAATAATCACACAAAGAATTACAGATTACAGTGCCATATAGCTCCATTAAATAGACAGAGGAAGAAATGGCAATGTCTTTGTTTTATCAGCTTCCTCTTTGCTGTCCAATGCAGCCTAATTCTTTATTGTTTAGACTAACTTGGGGGATCTAAGACTCTGCCATTACTTGGCAATCCTTCATCTAATTTCTTATGACACACAGTGCTTAAACCCTTAAGAAATGTGAGGTGAGGCAGAGAGAATTCCTGCAGACTGACTTGCTCTATGCAGAACACTCATTTGCATTATTCATTAGATAAGAGTACTGATTTGCATCTCATTCTGGATTTCTTCCTTAGGTGAAAAAGCGCCAGAGAATTCTCCACATCCTCCCAAAGTTTTGTTAGTTATAATTATTAAGGGAATTAGTCTTGATTGTTGTCTTAGATTTTTTTTGTCCAGTACATTTGTAGCTTCTCTAAATATAAATTAGCAAACAAAAAAATTCCAAAACTCTAAACATTTTAAACTCCTGAGCCAATGTCTGTATTCCCCTCTTTGTGTTTAAGATATTTGAAGCTTTAACATTTGCTGATAGATCTGAATGCATAAATATATTTTATTGAAATGCAAAATGAGACATTTATGATATGTATCGTATCTAACATTAGGAATTGGAAGGGGGAGGAAGTGGGAAAAACAAGTTTAGTCATAAGTACAGCTCTTAGGAGTCCCTAAATTTCATTTGAGATAGATTCCTAGCAACAGAAGCATGTCACAGTTTAGAAGGTACGATCAATAACAAATCACTGTACGGAAGGTACCACCAGTAATAAACCATTGTTGACAGTCACATACAACTGTTGAAACATTGCTCTGTATCATATTTTATTAATTGCTGGGCAAATTAAGATTTTTTTCTTGTAACCCGTAGCCCTATCACTATAAAAATACGGACACTGGTGTTCTACTGTCTGTAGACCTCTGTACTGCCCCCTGGAGTTCTCATGCAGAGTAGGAAACAGTAATTAAATGATTGCCTTATTTTATACTCTATGCTATCAATTTCTAAACACTCAGCATTTCCAGGTCCACGGGGGTTTACTAAATGTCTTCTAGCAGGTGTTTGAGTTTTTGTGAAGTAAACTGCACAGAAAACTGACCCATAATTATGTGTTCAGTAGAAAGAAGCAGGGTGCAGCATTGATGGCGCTCTTCTTGATCTTTTTCAGGAGAGATTGACACAGAGGAGGCAGAGCTCACTTTTGTTTCTTGTTTTGGTGTTGCCAAGTTGCTTTTTAAATACATAATGGTATTCTGTTGAAGCCACAACATTCCAAACTGAAAGAAAGCATGGTGCTGTTTTCCTCAGAAGCATCCTTTCTGGGATGCTGGGATTGTTTGTGCTGAAGAGAGACTTCCAACAACTCACACACTGCTTTCATCAACACAGGCCAGAGAGGAGTGAACTGGTTTTTCCCTCATCTTTGTCCTGATTCTCCAAGCCTTTAATTCAGTGGTAGAAGGAGTCACTGTAGACATTTATTACATGGGTGTCTTTCACCCAAAGGCTGCTTGCTCTTACTGGTTCCTATGATTAACAGTTTTGCAAAATGACTGCTTCTTCTTTTCCTGACTGTATCTGGCACACTGAGGTGTTTAAGGTCTCTTGGCATTTCCACGAGAACACCATTTTGGAATAGTCCTCATTTGCATTGGATGGCAACTGGAATCTCTACCAAGCTTTCAATTTTGGCAAGCGATCAAATCAAATTCGAATTCTATTTTTCCTACAAGGATAATGGCATATATATCTATATATATCTATATACATATATATATGTATATATATACATATATATATATATGTATAACTTTAAATACTCACATTTTCAAAGAATAAAGTTGTCTTTCACTTGTTTTAATGGGGTAAATGGTGTTTTTTTCAAAGCAACAAATATGAGCATTAAATTTTTGGGTCAGCTTATGCTGAGTTGTGTTGGTATTGGATGATTATGCCATTTAAAGACCATCAATCTACTGTTGTTAATGTCACAGTGAGCTTCTAGTGCCAGGCTTCATAAAAATGTCACTGCTGAACTACTTCCTTGGTAGAAGGCATGTTGTGTATTTCAAACTCTGAATGAACTAAAATGATTTCATTTTAAATTCATATATATACACACACATATATATGTATATGTGTGTATATATATATATTTCAAAGTTAACTTTGCAAATGACAACTGGGATATCTATCCATGTCTTTTACACTCTCTTCTCCTCCCCAAACTACTGTTGATCATCCTAACAAATAATATCACTATTCAGTATCACTATTCACTGAACAAGATAACAATAAGCCTAAGAGTCCATCCCTTTCTCTCATCCTATGACCATATTGTTATTTTATACAAAATGTCACTCTATAATAGTGTCATAAAACCAAGAAGAATATATAGAACAAAAGGTATCAACATAGCTGCCTTTAGTAAATATAATAACCCATTGCCTGTCTTTTGTCTGCCACTCTTCCCTCCCCTTCCACATGCCCGATACCCCATTTTTAAGGATAACCAAGGTAACATCTATCTATTAAAGTTCAAAAGAAATCCAGTGTTTCTGAGCCTGTTTGAATTCAGAGCTTCAGCATGATTCTCTTTAATATTTCAAGAGTTGTGACCAAAGTATTCTAATTATCTCCCACAAACCCAACATACAATGGAGAATCCTATACAGAATAATCATACTCTCGTTCAAAAAGAGGGAGATATTGAAGACAACAGTCATGGTCAATCCACGCTTCTGAAATACAGGTGTTCTTTATTAAAGGCTCAGATCTACTCCCTAGATGATGCTTTTCCTGGCTAGTGGACTCCCCTTTTCTCAGTCTTTGACTCCACTCCCTGGCTTCTTTTCCACAAGTGGCTCAGATTTGCAGTTGGGTAATTTTTAAAATTTTGCTTCATGTCCAAAGTAGTTCATGTATTCAGAGACCCACCCCCAGCCTTTTTATTGTATAATTTACCTGTTCCTTTCAGTCCAAGTTCATGAATTTCCTCTAACAATGTTTGGATTTCACATGTGTCTCCTTGTAAATCTACTCTATTAGACAAAAGACCCCCCACAGATATTTTTAGTGTGAGCCTTTTTTCTATCATAGGCTTCCTGTTTGCTGCTGTGGGCATCAACCATTAAGAAGCTTAGTTGCTCATTGATTTAAAAGGCAGACTCAAATCCTGATGGCTCTGTGCGTGTCTGAAGGGTTTATGAGGTGCCACCTTAAATCTCCCTGACACTTTAGTAGTGGGTTTTAGAATCATACTCTTGTCTTCATCCTAACAATTGAGACACTTTCCTAACAAGTCCTGCATTTGAATTGTGCACAATGGCTCTCTCTTTGAGCTTCTTCTGCTTGCAGACACTGGACATGTGATGAACACTGGCTTCGTTATATTCTTCGTTTTGTTTCTCCAAATTCATTAAGGATTTTAAAAGATACTTTACATTTTGACCAAAATTGAACAATTTCATTTTTTTCCATATATCATTCTATGACATATAAGTGTTAAAGAAAACTAGTTGGTTGGCCTTTTTAGTGCTCTGTTTGAGAACTGTACTTACATCAAATTCACTAACATGGAACTAGAAGGATGCCTTACCTGTTAGGAGCATATACTGCTCTTGCTGGAGATATGAATTCCATTCTCCTAGCACCCAAATAGTGGCCCCTCTAGGGTCCATGTGCATCTACACACACATGCATATACCACCCATGCCTCAAAACACATAGTTAAAAAAAAAGTTCCAGTAGTTTATGTTCAAATTCTCATATCAATGACACCAGTGAAGTTGTTTAACATTTTATTACTGTAGAGCAATGTCAAGTTCCAGACTGAAGTCCTTCTAAAGGCTCCAGAGATGAAGCCTTTTCTGAAGTTCCTAGCTTCTGCAGATTTCCTGGTAATCCTCAGAATTCTTTGATTTGCAGCTTCATCCCTCCAATGTCGTTCTTTGTTATCACAGGGACTTCTTCCCTCTGGGTGTATCCGGGTTTCTGTGCCTTTCTTTTTCTACTCACACAGATAGAATATAATTAAAATGTTTCCTAGTCTAGTGCATTTAAATTAACTATTTACATCTGCAGAAAACTTATTTCTAAGTAAGGTCTTGTTCTGAGACTTGAGCAAATGTGAATTTCTCTGAAACGTTATTCACATCAGTCCAAGGTCAGAAGCCCATAACTGAACCTGGAAGATTTGCACAACATACTTTGAGTAATGTTGGTACAGTTAAATCACAACAACTGTTAAAGGGAGGAAAACTCAATCAAGTTTACAGATGGGAGAGATCCAAGATCGTATTTAGGGAACATGAAGTGTCATGGTCATTTATCAAATATGCAGCTTACCATATCTTTATCTAGTTCTGATCAAAATCAATGGACTTTTCTTTGAAAATATATCCAGAATCTGTTTGCTTATTTTCCTTTTTACCTAGCAACCTACCAGCATCTTTCATGTGAATGATTGCACTTCATCTTTCTACATCTGCTTTTGACTTAAAAATATCCACTTATCTGTTTTATATGTATGACTGATTTGCCTGCTTGTATGTAAGCACATCATGCATGTGCCTGCTACTACAGAGGGTGTCAGAGCACCAGGAACTGGAATTTCTCACACTTGCTAATGACCATAGGGGAGCTGAGATTTGAATCTAGGTCTTCTGGAAGAGTAGTCAGTGCTCTTAACCAAAGTTACCTCTACACCATCCAACTCCTACATTTGACTTTTCTAACCCACTCACCACCACAGTGAAAGGAAGAGCTGTTCAAACTTTGAATTGAATTGTTTATATCACTCCTTTGAATCTCTTTGGGGTCTTCCAGACGTTTGTAGAACAAAATCCAACTATGTTCCAGTGTCCTTAGCGGCAACTGCATGATCTCTTCTGAGGTCTTTCCCTTTATTTTAAGAAAGTCTTTTTTTTATTTTTTTTTTATTTTTTCTTGTTTGACTCTTTGGCCATCCAAACCTCCTAATAGTTATTGAAATAAGAACATTTGTGACTTAAAGACATTGTCTTGCCTAGAAATTATTTTCTTGCTTCTTCATGAGTCTTACCCTTGGTATACTATATTCCAAGTTCCACCGTAAATGGTACTTATATTTAATAATAATAATAATGATAATAATAATAATAATTCAATAATATGATAATAACAAACATTCTTTTGAATTAGTTCAAAATAGATGCCAGGACCTGGAGTTACACATCATATTCAGAAAGGTTTAAGGATGTTAAACACTGCCTTCAAAGGCACATCACTAGCACACAGACTGCATTCCATATATTATGTGCAACAGAGTTCAGAATTGCACCCTAGACTGACTCTGGAGATTACACTCTAATCCACTGTAGTCAGCTGCCCTTTAAGAAAGGCTTGCCTCCTGTGTTATCCTGTTGCTACAGCTGCTTCTTTCCTCTACATTGTTTTTCATTAATGGCCATTGTGTCATTGTATCACTGTATCATTGTATCATTAACTTTTGAGTGGGGAAAAAGCAACACTTATCTATTGCCTTTTCTTTTTACTAGATTAAGGTGAGTGTTGCTTTAAGTTACAACACCCTACAGAGTATGTGGCATACAGTAGGCATATTGGAAGAATGAGGATAGAGAAAATTTTAAGCCTTCTTTGAATTTTTCCATTCCTACCTCCAGCTAATTTTAAGCGATAATCAGCTGAACAAAATTAAAGAATTCATGAATCAAATACTAGCATATCTCTGAACAAATGAATAAATGAATGCAGCTCCTCTACAGTAACTGGTTTCCAAGAAGGCGGTCTACGTCCTTTTCTCCACTAGTCCATGTACTTTACCTCTACGCAAACCGCATGCGTTCATTAGTGGGGCCAGAACCTAGCTGTCTTTGGGCTGCACAAGGACAAGGAAGAGTTAACACTGTGTCTGAGCTACTAAATATCTCCAACAATGTAGTGAGAGTCAGCGAGACCAGATACTGTCATTGCTTCATCTTTTTTTCAACTGCCTCAGGTGTTGGCGAGGACACATGATTCAGAAACAAGGGCAGAATGACTTTGTTTTACCCTTTAAAGTGAAAAGATGGACAGGATTGGAGCAGAAAAGAATGAAAAAAGAGTAAGGAAAGGAAAAGCCATTAATATTTCATATTATGCCTAAAATGCTCGATTATAGCTCTGGCTTGGAGGAGAAATTTCCTTGAGAATATTAGTTTGGATTTTTATTGCATGTCCAGACAAAGGGCTGATTTATAAGTGCTCTGATTGTTTACCTCTGTGAATAATAGGGAATGACACAAGCATTTTTTTAAAGAAAGCATTTGCTGCTTAGCATTCCTCACAATATTTTATTTAATAATTCTTAATTATAAAACTATACGTTCATTGTATTTTTTTCAGCAGACTATAGTTCTGATTGGTGTCAGCCCAGCAATAGATCTGAATGAGCTTTAGGGACTTGGCGGGTATGTAAGTTATTTTTCTTATCTGAGTTTTCAAATTCTTGACAAAAGCAATTTTGGCTGGAAGTTCAGAGGGAGACAGTCCATCATGGTGGTGAGGATATGGGGGCAGGAGTGGCTTGGTCCATGGTACAAACAAAGCATCAAAGAAAAAAAAAAATATCCCAAGGATCACCTCACTCTCCTGCTTTTCTTTTCTTGTTCAGTTTGGGACTCCTGCCATGGGATAGTACTGCCCATACTCAGAGTGAGTCGTAAACACACCTAAGAGTATGTTACACTTCATACCTATGGCATTGCTTAATCCTATCATGTTGACAATTAAAATTAACTCTCACAAGAATGTAGCTCAGTGACAGAGAGCATCTGCCTAGCATGTACAGAGCCATGAGTCAAGTATCACTAAAACATAAATCAAAACCCTCTTAGGGGCCAGAGAGAATGGTAAGTTAATAAAGAGCTTGTTTTAAAGTATGAAGATCTGAGTTCTATCCCCAGCACCCCAGGACAGTGCCAGGTGTGGGTATTGTATCATGCACTTGTGATTTCAGCACTGGGCAGGATTCCTGGAACTCACTGAGCAGTCAATGTCACATAATTGGATAGCTACAGGGCAGTAAGAGATTCTGTCTCAAAGGAGGTAGACAGAATTCCTGAGGATCAAACCTTGTCCCTTTGCTTCCACTAGTACATGAACACAAGGCAAACGCATATGTGTGCCTACACACACATGAACAAATACACACGCCATGCACAAATAAGAAACAGAAGCATCAGAAGTAGGCTTGTGCTTACCAGATTGGTTATGAAAATCAGTCATGTTAGCTGGATGCAGGACTAGGATAGTATGTCCAGAACTGATATTTGGATGTCTTGTCCAGTCATGGCTAGGGTATCGAATGTTTTTCATTTCACTGGCAGGTTTGTTCCTTGGCCGCAGGTGCTGAAGCCTTTCACATTATGCATAAATACCATGTTGTATTATGGCCATTTACTCTGGGAGCTTGAATGAATAAATTCTAAAATGTCCTCATTGCCAGCTCCAGGATCCAGAGTTTTAAAGGTGCATGTGGAATTAATTTTGCTGTAGAATTTTAAATTAACACCAAGAGAATGCCTTGCTGTTTATAAATGTCCAGGTGTGAACCTAAAGAAAACAGAAACCACTTTTCTTGAAATCACATGAATAATATTGGAGTAAGACTGTCTCAGTGGGAGACAAAAGCATTACATTTGTGTCTCTGGGTAATCTATCCTTTGGTTAATGGACCCAGAACCCTCTAGACAGTTCACAAATCCACATAACAGAGCAGATTTTTGCATTAGGATTCCTGACTTTGCTGAAAAACGCAAAAAAATCAGATTCAGCCAGAGTTCCCTATTGATTACAAACCTGAGGATCAAGAGTAAGTTATTCCATCCAAGGCAGCCTTCATTTAAATTTAAAATAGTCCTTTCTGGTAATCTCATTTTGAATAGTGGCATATAAATCAATTGAATTTGCAAGAGTATTAATTCTATCTCATTTGAGGGGCTACCTCTCAATATATGAAAGAGTGGATGTTGGTTTCTGGTCATATTTGGGGGCATGGAAAGGGTTTATGCAAAATCCCAAACAAAAATCCTTTGGTTCGTTTGTTTGTTGTTCTTTGTCAGTGGAGCATAAGCAGCCCACATTCTTTATAAAGGAAGTTTGAACCAAAATGTTTAGCCCTGTCAAATTATTCTTTACTCTACACTCGCTTTTGTTTACTAGCCTCTGAAATGATAGTATAGACTCATAATTTAATAATCCACACTTAGTGTACAGTTAGTCAGTTGGTTGCCATCTATGTGTCATCAGAACTCTGTGGCTTATTCTGTACTTCAGACACCTTTAACTCAAATACACCTAACAGTAAGACATTCTCAGTGCTTAGAGAAAGAAGGAATAAACAGCTATGTCCAAAAAGCCCAAAGTTAAAAATGGCCTTGTATGTTTCAATGTGGTTTCCACAAGTGGGTGCTAATGTTTGCATCAGCATTACTCAAAAAAGTTAAAGGCAGGAGCAGTCAAGACTTCCACCTAAAGTTGAGTGGACAAATGTAATGTGTACACAGAATGGAATATGATTCATTCTTAAATGGAATGAAAGTCAGATTTAGATTCAAAACACATCTAAGTCTTAAAGATAACATGTTAACTCAAATAAGCTGGCCACAAAATTAATCCTATCTGGTGCTACTTACAGTCATTAAAGACATAAGGATAAAAAGTTGAGTGGTGGTTTTTAGTTGGAGAAAGAGTAGAGTAAGATTCTACTTTCAAGTATTTTTTTTAGTTTTATTTATAGTGTGCGTGTGCGTGTGCGTGTGCGTGTGTGTGTGTGTGTGTGTGTGTGTGTGTGTGTGCACATGTGAGGTCAAAGAATAACTTGCAGGAGTTGTTTCTTTCCTTCCACCATGTGATTTCTATCCAAGGATCAAACTCTGGTAATCTGGCTTGGTTAGCAAACATCTTACCTACTAAATCATCTCTCAGGCTCAAGAAGTTATTGTTTAATGCATGTAGAGGAATTTTAATCCAGCTCTGGCAAGAGATCAGATTCAAAGACCTTCTACGTCAGAATGTAGACACACCCTGTCATAGTATGATCTGGCTGCAAACACACAGTTTTAGTAAATACCTTTAACCCTTAACAATGAAGGTAAGGTTAGTTTGTAGAAGGAAGCAGCCATATTTGAAAGTGATGTCTAATTGAGGGACAGTCAAAGTGTCGAATCAGAGAAAGATTTGGTAGAATGAGTCAAAGACAAATATGCCTAACTGCAAGAAAAATAGCACAGGAAGGAGAGGGTACTTAGAGCAGTTCAGGGAGAGAAATGTGTGTGTGGCAGTCCTAGAGGGACAGTTGTATAGAGCCAGGTGCCAGAGAGAACAAGCTAGACACAGGTGAAGACAGAGCAAGCCAGAGAATGAGGAGGGTCTAGAAGAATAGAACATATTGCCAAAGTTAGTATGAGGCCAGGCAAAGCAATTCAGTGAGAAGCTGAAAGAAGCCAGAGTGAATGAGTCAGCTTGGAAGATTAGATTGTATGAAGCCTAGAAGCTTCCAGGTTTAGGCCCAGGAATAATTTAAACAGAGAAAGAAATGCTCTGGACTCAGATCAAGCTATGTATTCGCACAGCTTGGGTACGGCCCTCATCTCTACCCTTCATCTGAGAAAATAGAAGTGTCATTGATAAATGGGTACAGATTCCAGTTTAGAAAAGTAAAAGCTTTAAAAATGAAATTTAGAAGAGATTTTGGTAATGTCTGTATAAAAGTGCAAATGTACTTAATTCCACTAAGATATCTACTACAACGAAAACCAAAACAAAATAAGAATAACAAAAGCAAAATGTCTTGGAAGAAGCTAGAAATTTAGGAATGTTTTTCTGTATCACGTAGTACTTTGTATGTCTGAATTCTCCTGTTTGCTTCTGGCTTAACCTGCTTTCTCAATGCACTTCCTGTGAGAAACTGAGTGGACTTTTTATAGTCTTCATCCCAAAGGCTGACAAGAGTCTTTTCATAACCCGACGGCCTCAGAATCCCGATTGTTCCTCTGAAATGGCAGTCTAGACACTTTTGCTACTGTTTTGTTGTCAATGTAGTCCCTACCTTCCTCTTTCCAAGTCAGTAAACCCTGGAGACACATGTATTATATATTACCCTGGATCTCCTCCTCTTTTCATATACTTGCTTTGTTTTGAACCTATCCCTATCTTATTAAAAATTGTAAGATACAAAGCTTTCCCTGGACCGGTGCAGTAGACTTTGCTACAATTACCATTGCATATGTGTGTGTACCTTGGGCATGCCTAGAAATTACCAGATATGCCATGGGATTTGATTGTAATGCTCATTTTAATTCAGTTGGTTCACATTATACAATAAAACCTGACGGATTCTGAATAATGATAGAAGTTAGATGACTGCTTTCACAGGGAGAAAAAGGCAAGAGAAAGAGAATCATTGACTAATGTTGAAAATAATTAAACCATTCTTTTTTAAACTTTCATGGATTGCATAAACAAAGTAAGTAGAGATACATAGGCAAAATGTGATAAGCTATAGAAGAAATATAACTCAGAATACACTAGAATGGTAATGAACTTTTAAATGCCCATGAATATATACTTTTTGAGTATTGAGTAAGTTCTGAGAGCAAAAGCACTTGATGGGTGGCTGAAAGCCTTGCCCAATGGCACAATGTTTTCCCCATGCTTTTCTGTTTTCTCACCTCTCTGGGAAAGCCTTCCACAGTATCTTCAATCTCAATGCTATCTTTCTTTATTCCTTGCTGTGCTCCTCATCCCCCATAGACTTACTAACACAATTTTTGGTTCCATCTTACTCCTGTCTTTTCTTGAACTCCAACCTTTTTAAAAAAAAATCAAATCTGGATCCCTAACTGTCACCTGAACAGTTCTACATCATAATAAATTTCTATTTTAATGATTTCACTGGAACCTGACCCTTTTTACCATGTTACCTATTCTTTTTTCATTAATTTATGTATTTATTCATCCCAATATCCACTCCTTTTCCACAGCTCTTCCCCTATTCTCCCTCTCTTTCTCCTCTGAGAAGGGGGTACTACCCCCTACCCCCATGTCACACCACCCTGGCACCTCAAGTCTCTGAAGGACCAGTCACATCCTCTCCCACTGAGGCTAGACAAGGCAGCACAAGTAGTGGAATGAGATCCACAAACAGGCAACAGATTCAGAGGCAGACCCACTTCAGTTGCTGAGGAACCCTCATGAAGACCAAGCTGCACATATTCTACATATGTGTGTAGGGTGGGGTTGGAAATTTAGGTCCAGCCCATGCTAGCTCTTTGGTTGTTGGTTCACTCTCTGGGAATCCACAAGAATTGAAGTTAGTTGACTATGTTGGTCTTCCTGTGCAGTGCCTATCTTCTTTGGGTCCCTCAATCCTTCCCCCAACTCTTCCATAAGACTACAGAACTCCCTTTAATGTTTGACTGTAGGTCTCTGCATCTGTTTCCATTGGCTGTTGGGTGGAGTCTCTCAGAGGACAGTTATACTAAGCTCTTGTCTGCTAGTATAACAGAATTGTTAACAGTTTCAGGGATTAATTCTTGCCTATAAATTGGCTTTCAATTTGGGGCAGTTGTTGGTTGACCATTAACTCCATCTCTGCTCCATCTTTGTCCCTGCACATCAGGTAATGTTTTGAGTCAAAGGTTTTGTGGGTGAGTTGCTGTCCTTATCCTTCCACTTGGAGGCCTAACTGGCTACAGGAGGTGGCTACTTCAGGGTCTATATACCCCCACTTCTAGGAGTCTCAGCTAGAGTCACCCCCATAGACTCCCTGGGGTCTCTCCCCTCTATCACTGATTTCCAATCTCATTCTTTCTGCCGTTTGTAGCAGAGTTTTTCTTGATCATTATTATACTTTTTTTATCATTACTTGCAACTTTACTCAGTATCTCCTTACAGAAATAATAAAAAAAAAAACCATACACAATCCCTCCTTTTAAAAATTCTTCACAGTTTTCCAATACCTTTTGCTCTCTCTCAACATTATTAGCTTCATCTTCCCTGACCTCATGAAAACAGATGCATATATTTGCTGATATTTTTGTGTTATTTGATCATCACTATTGCAATATGCTTAGTTTTTACTATAATCCATTTAAATCCTTCTTCAAGATTCAGGTAGAATATGGACTCCACATACAATAACTGTGAAACAAACAAATAATTTTTAACATGTATGGGGGAGGGAGAAATTTGGTATCTAAAATTGAAAGAACTGTCTTACTTTGAGACATAACCCCTTTGGTTGCTGTAGCCTTCTAACATTCAAATTTGTTGAAGTTTCAGTGTATATTTAAAGAAAATTTAAATGGCTTTTCCAAATGTGTTTAAGGAATAATGAGAACAAAATGAAAAAAATGTATCTTTTACTTGGGGTAAAATGTCTAGATTTCGATTCCCCTGACACCATTTGCTGTGTGTGTGCACACCCACATGTGCCTGTGTGCGTGTATGTGTATATGCACGTCCATGTGTGTGTGTGTGTGTGTGTGTGTGTGTGTGTGTGTGCGCGCGCGCGCGTGTGCGTGCGTGTGTGTGTGTGTGTGTGTGTGTGTGTGTGTGTGTGTGTGTGTGTGTAATTGATTCTTCATGGAAACCAGCTGAATCTCAAGTTGTTTCAATCTTCACACATCCTGAATCAGCTCTATTACTAAGCCATGCATTCTCTATCATCAAAATATATATAGAATACCATTTCTCTTCCTCTGTCCCAGTAACCATCAGCACCTGCATTCCTGTAGACTCTGCAGAGTAGAGGCTTCCTGTGTGACTTTCATGCTCCTGTCTTTATCTGTAACCCCTAACCCTCTCTAATCTCACTGCAAATTGATGTGTGTGTGTGTGTGTGTGTGTGTGTGTGTGTGTGCAGTTGCATTTTATATAATTAATAACTATTGCTATTTGAACATTTTAACTATAATAATTTCTTATTGTTTGAAACTCAAATTTTAAGCATGCTAAGTCTGACCAACCTCTAGGGGCAATAGCATATCTCAGTGTGATGCAGGAAATGATGAAGGCTTAAGCAGCCCCTGCTTACTTTTACCCTAAATGCTACTTTGCAATACAGAGACTCATTAGACAAAAATCTAATATAAAATAGAAATTGGCCACCATTTTGGGACTGCCTTCTCCGGAGTATATGTCTATGACAGATGAGACCTCAACATTTAATAAACAATGGAACCTTTAAAGTTCAATCAATATGTACAACCACTGACTGATAAATATGGAAGGATTCCGTAGGTCATCTTGACCACTCCATTCTCGAAGGAGAGAGGACCCTGACACACAGAGTCCGGCAAGTTTGTGTCCCATCTCTACTCTAGCAGAGTCAATACTAGACTTGGAGACCCTGACTCTAGTCCAGCTGGCAGCTCCCTACAGAATGGAGCTCCTTATCTATGGTCATCTAGATGTGTGCATGTCATTGGTAATTTGGCAAACACTGCTGCCTACCTGTATTTTCATTACAAACTCATCTCTATTCAAATACTCACTGAAATTGGGTCACTTAATGTGATTATCCTAACGTAATGATTATATCCCCAGGTACTCATCTTCTTGCAAATTTCTCACCATTTTTCACGAGGCAATATCCACAGCAGATTATAATGTGGCTTTCATGACTCAAGTTATTTTGTTTTCCTTTATTCTCAGTAATTTAGTTCAATTTAGATTGCTCTAATTTTTAAAAAGTTCTGATATTTATCAGAGAAGTCAGAATTTGTACATTGATTTTAACAGCAACATTGGAAGATCATTATTAAGTGTGTTATGTGCATGTAATTACACTTATGAACACAAGCTAATACGCTTACAAATGAAATTCTTGAGTGTGATTCAAAATTATAGACAGCACATCCAAAATAGTTCCACTCTACTATTATATATCTGCCTTTGTATACACTTAAAATGTTTCTAGAGTAGACAGTTAAAACTAAATTCTGATCTCCAAACTTTAGTTTGCTTAAACAAAGCTTCAATAAAATTATAGCATAAGAAATACATGATTTTAATGTTCATATTTAAAGGATAGGAACAGTTTTTGTTGCAGGACTTGTGTTCTCATTTCTTCTTCTTTGGGAGGGTCAGAGTGGAGCAGAAGGAACCCAGAAGCTGTGATCTAGTGTCTGGGGACGGGCAGTCTTCTGCTCCTTGTTGACTGTGCAAACCTCAGGACAGATAATATCTCTGGGCCTCCGTTTTCTCATTATGTAAAATGAGAACATCATATTATGTAGTTGCATAAAGGTTCAGCTCTGAAATTACCTAATTTGCCATCACACGTGGGTGTTAAAACTCCACTGTAAAACTGGCTCTGTATGTGTTTGGTCTTGTATGAGGTCCCATTACAGAAGCAATGAGCTGCAGGCTGGGAGCAGCTGATTTGACTTCCAGATACTGGGAGCAAAACACCAGAATACTGTTTGCTTCCTATCAAGTTCATGTACAATGAATTTATTATTTAACTACCTGAAATTGGTTAATGTAATTTACTGATATTGTCTAATTAACAATGAATTATAAAACAATATTCATTTGAAACACTGGTATCTTTCATGTGACCAAAATAAATTATTTCCAGATTCAAAGATTATTTCAGTAATTATTATTCCAAAGTTATCTTTATAGTACTATATTTATCCAGAATTTACCACTTTATACATCCCTAGGCTTTTAAATGAATTATTTCATATTTCTCATCAAATGGGAGACTGTCTTCATTCTTGCCTCTATAGTTTGGCATATATACTGAAGGTTGTATTCATTCGTTTTGTAAAACAGGTGGCACTTTGGAATATGTGAAACACTAATCCTACCTCACGGCAGGCCGGTGTCTTTGTAACTTCTATTTCTTTGCAGTTCTGAAATTATTGCAAAACATTCATTTGCCTATGAAAACTAAGTGTTGTGCATTACTTCATAGTAATATGAAACTGACAGTATTATCCTAATGTCACATCAAAATTCATCCATTCAACAAATGTTTTATGAACATCTTCTAGATGTGTTAATTTTGACAGGGGGTTTCATAGTAAAAAAAAAAGACTTAGAAGAAATTACCAGAGGACATAGATTTCCAATTTTAAATTGATTTATTCATCAAAAATATTACTAAGAGCCACTTATTTATTCATACATACAGACCTTTTGCATAAATACTTCAAAATTACCATAATTAATTCAGAGCCCCAACACTGGCCCACATAAAGTGAAGTGACTGTCTTAATGCAAGGTATAGTAGCCACAATGGTAATATCCTTCAGAAACTTTTTATGAACTGTTTTCAAAACAGATCTCTACATACTCAGTCTCATTGCGGTAATTTTTTTCTTTAAATCAATAACCTTCTAGGCATGAATTTGTTTCTTTGTTCTCTGTGTAATGATTATCACAGTTTAGATATGAAATGCCCGTCACGGACTCATGTGTTTGAAGTAGCTAGTAACACTGTTTTGAAAGACTGTGTGAGTTTTCAGAGGTGGGATCTAGCTTCACAAAGCAGAGCTCTGGCATTATGCATTACAATCTGACCATGTTATATTGCTTTCTGGCCTTCCAAGATGTCAGTAACTCATGCTACAAGCTTCTGCCACCATACACAGTATCACCTGCCACCCTGTCTTCCCTACCATGATAGATTATCCCCCTTTCAAAACATGAGCCCAAATAAATACTTTGTCCCTTAGGTTGTTTCTGTTATATATTCTGTCACCATAATAGGAAAAATGATGATACAGATACAGAAAATGTGTTAGTTAGTGTGGGGTCTTTACTGAGACAAAACTGGCCATGGAGTGTATAGGCTTAGGAACTGGTCTACTGTAGGAATGTGTAAAAGCATAGAGCTATTAGCTAGAGCAGCTCGAGAATGCTAAAGCAGAGCTAAGGGTCCTGTACTGGCAGAAGTGAGTTTGATCAGAAAGAAGGCAGAATGGAAGACAGTCAAATTTGTGCTAATGGGTAGAGAGGCGGTTCATGAATTAAAAGTGTATATTTTATATACACTTAATATACACGTTGCAGGGGACTTATGTGTGCTTCTTAGCACCCATGTTGTTTGTATAGCTCATAATCTCTGGTACCTCTAGCTCTAGGGAGTCTGCTATTCTCTTCTGGCCTGTGTGGGTACCTACACTCATGCGTGCATATCCCCATTCCTGCCCCTCCCCCTACACACAAATTATGTGTAAAGTAAAATAAGAATTAAAAATTAATTAAAAGACCATGTTAACAATGATTTAAAGAGTAATAGAACCTTTATTGGAGAGTGGGACAGAGACTACTCATCTTATATTCCTGCAGTGACTGCCTACATTCTGTCTTTGTCCTAAAATTTTGAATGAAGCTGAATTAAAAACTAATGGACTTATTTGCTTGGAAGAGAAAATTTCAAGACAGCATAGCAGTTAGCCTATGGCATGGTTGGTGTTCAATGCTTTTAGCTAGGATTACAGTGAGAGGAATCAGAAAGTGTAGCAGAAAGATGTGAAAAATGGATAATTTAGTGAGGAAAGGAGCATTGACCTGAGTAACTAGACAGAGAATGCTGATGAGGATCAAGCATCACCTTCTGGTGTTAAAGAGAAGCTGAGCATTGGCATAGGAAAAACACTTTAGAGGCAAGAGTCTTCCCATTGACAAACCTAGGGACTAAATCTGAGAAATGATTTGAAAAATATTTATTTGAAAGAAGAGAATCTGAAAAAAAAAAAAAAGAGCCACCAGGATGCCCAGCAGGAATATTACCATCTACAGAAGTACTTTCTAGTTCAGCATAAATACATACAGAGGCTGCTGAAGATGTGGTCCAAGTGGTCCAAGCTACATCATGAGCTTGTAATATAACTTGGCATCATAGTTCACATAGTAGTGATTTTGTAAGATGCAGAAGTTATTGAATCATAGGCGCTTGCACCAAGACTCCAGGAATTCCTTTGGCTGAACAACAAGTAGCAGGCTCAGATTCCCTTTGGGGATGGGGTTGCTCAAGCCCATTGGAGGCCATATGATGCTATCATCAACTCCAGATGCTAGACATTAAGCAGCAGAGATGGTGTTTGTCCTCTTGGATTTGTCCAACTTTTGTCCATTCTTTCCTTCTGGAATGAAAACCTTTATTCTGTGCCAGTATAATTGGAAGCATGCAATTTGCATTTTCAAAATATTATAAGATATTGTGAATCTTAGAAGAGACATTAGGCTTTGGATTTTTTAACACTACTGGGACTGTCAAAGACTATGGAGATATTGAAGCTGGATTTGATGTGTTTTATTTTATGAATGGCTATGGAGGCAGGGGTGGAATACAATTTAAATGTAAAAATTTTCCCCACAGGCTTTATGTATTTGAGAAGCCCCACCCTTAGCCATTGTTGCTGTTTTTAAAAGTTATAGAAACTTTAAGAAGTAGAACATGACAAAGGGAAATAGGGTGTTAGTGGGCTTTATGGGTTAAAGCTTGGCCCTAGTTCCCACATGAACTCTGTTTCCTGGTTCATCTAGATAAGAATAGGCCATGCTACAAGATCTAATACTTCCTTACCTAAGTTATTTTTGTTAAGTAACAAAAATGGTGAAGTTTTCTTCTCCTCTTCCCCCTCCTCTTCTTCCTCCTCTTCTTCTCCTTCTGCTCCTTCTTTTCCCCAAAGTCTTTCAAAGCTAAGTTCCATGTGATTTCATAAAGACTGAGAATTTTCTGTAACTATAGGTATTGAAACCCAACAAATACTATGTGCCATTTTTTCCTTTAGGCATTCTTTAGCCACGTTTCAATAACCATGTCATATTCTTAACCATAATTTTGCCCCCTTATCATCAATTTCTGACTGATGTAGTCATTAGATATTAACATTTACCCATTTGTATGGTCAATAATGTTTTTGAGCATCCTCTTTATATTAGGTAAAATAAGAAATGGGTTGAAAGCCCCCACCATATGACACATCATGTTTGTCTTTGTTACAGTTTGATGGATTATTAACTAATCATATGCATTATTGTTGGGTTAAACACCCTGTTCATAGTATCATGTGTTCTTGTTGAGTCTCTGGCCATTTTAACCAGGATTCCCATCAAGCTACAGAAGAGCATTAAAATGCAAAAAGAGTTTTGACCAAATCACGGCCAATCCTGTGGTGATTTGTTAATGCCATTTCAGTAAGTGTTTGATGAAGCTTTTCTATTAACCCAGCTAGCTACTAAATAATTGAGACTGGATTTTTACATGTATTTATAAGCTTTAAGGGCCCAACAACCAAACAGTATTACTCCATTTTAATCCTCTAAACTAATCTGACTACCTCTCTGGCAAAAATCCCCGAGATACTTGCATTCTATAGCTTTCTCTGCTCATGGTGTCTCCTGGACTCTCTCCATGGTGAATCCCCACTTCCTCTCTCTCCTGCCTGCTCCCCTGGCTAGGAGCAAGTCCAGCCCTTTCCACTGCTCAGTCATTGGTGGATCAGCTTCTTTATTGACCAATCAGGTCAGAATTGGAGAGCACTGTTTATACATTGAGACGAGATTCTCAGAATAAAGATTGAAACTAGATTATGGTGGCACAGAAATCAGCATTTGAATAATACAAGGATGATCTTTACACAGGGCAAAATAACATTACCTACCTACACTGATTATTTTCTTTCTTTGCCTTTTTAATACTTTTCAGTGAGGAACATCTTAAAGCATTTTGTTGTTGTTGTTGTTGTTGTTGTTAAAAATACTTAAAATCACTGGTTTCCTTGTTGGCATGGCCTCTAATTCTTCACATAACCTGTTCATGAGAAGTTGTCTTTATTTCCAATTTCAAAAACCAATTGCCTTTCTTCCAGGAGCATCTCCTGGCCATCACTATCTAAACTGACTCCTATTCACACATCCAACAAATATCTACCACATGCTCATAGGTGACTGCACTGACTTGTTATAAAAATGAGTCGCATGATTTTTTTTGAAAGTCTAATTCATTTTCTCTGACAAGTAGTTCTTTTTTTGTTGGTATCTCTCTCTTGAGTCACATAATGTGTACTGGCCCTTAGAGTATTTCTATTTGTCTCTTCTAAAGTGAATTTTAGGTAGTGCAAGTCATTTTAATATTTGTTCTTTATAACAAAGCTAATGATTCATGTATTTATCATATCCTTATTATTATAATGAATATATATGTTTACTCCAATGTTTACTCCAATCCTTACAGATAGTGTAATCTGGGTTTTGGGCTTAGTCCACATACACCTTGCCTTGGTAGCTGGAAAAGACTTGTTATAATAATGATAATGCCTTCCTTACTGTGAAGTGGGCATTACTCTGAACATGTAAATGTACAAGTAGTGCATGGTAAATGCTGAAAGACCCCCAGAGCTGGGGAGACCTTCACTCAAGTCTCAGGATGTCGCGACCACCCAATAACTCATGAGAGACCGATCTTGATGCAACAGCATGAGGTTTATTCAAGGGAGGGGGGAAGGAAAGCCAGATCTGGGGTTAAACACATAGCCTAGCAGGCCAGAGGAGTTCGACCACGAACACAAGAAGTAAGGGATATTTAAAGGGAAAAACCACAAAGTAGGGGGGGTGAGGGGGTTACCAAGGAAACATAACAGGAAAACAGTGGAAAATTCTAAGAGAGCCAGCCCCTAATTGAGTCAGGGTTACAAGGAAAGCATTCTGCACTTTTATTGTCACAAGAATGTGGTTTGGACAATGGTTATTCTTTTCATGGCTGACCACCCAGATGATTCATATCTTGCTTCTTGTGTGGACCCCCAACTAGGGGCCTTGCCTGAAACTGGCTAGACTGCATTCTTGGCTAGGTACAGAATTTTTTCCCTCTGACTTCTTAAGTAGAGGTTATACACTATATACTACCACATTTCTAATAAATGCTCTTATTTTTAAAACTCTAAAATTCTCCACCCTTACAGTACCTGACCAACACTGTCCCTACCATCACTGCTATTGTGTTTTATATTTCATAAGGCCACTTTAACTTTATTGTTATTTAATTTCAGTTATTTGCATAGTGTATTTTACCATAATACCCTTCTCCCCCCGCCCCAGATCAACATCCCTCTTGCCTATCCACACAACTTTTTCCCTTTTTCTCTTACTCCAGCTCCCCCTTCTCTTCCTTCTCTTCTATACATCAAGGCTAACTTGTGCTACCTATAACCCTTTTGAACGTGTGATTTTCCTCTAGGTTGTGGGCTAGTTATCAAGGGCCATACTTTTAAAGATAACTGACTCTCACTCTCAGAAGCTGTCAACTGTCCATAGCCCATCAGTGGGGAGAAATGGAATACATTTCATTAAAGAAGAACTTTAAAACCTCTTGTCAAGATTGCTATGACTCCTTTTCTTTTTTTTTTTTTTTTTTTTTTTTTTTTTTTGTTTTTTCGAGACAGGGTTTCTCTGTGTAGCCCTGGCTGTCCTGGAACTCACTGTGTAGACCAGGCTGGCCTCGAACTCAGAAATCCGCCTGTCTCTGCCTCCCAAGTGCTGGGATTAAAGACGTGTGCCACCACCACCATGGGCGACTCCTTTTCTTTTTAAATTTACATATCTGTGGCCAAGCAGGTGTGGTCAAGGCCCACAGACAGGGAGTAGCCAAATTAGACTGTTCTTGCCTTATCTTAGATTAGCTTTTAAGTTATTTTTCACCTCTTTGCTAATTTAACACTATAGATTTTACGTTATGGTTTTGTTGTAATTATTTTTGGTTCCCCACATTTTATTGATTTACAGTTATACTTTGGTAATTGGAGCTCAGCTTAGTGCCCACAAGGACTACTATAGCTATGTCAATCAGAACTCTAAAGAGCTTCCAGTGTTTGCAGATCTTCCCTGTGGTAACTTACATAGGCAGATTCTTTTTATCTCAATTTTCTGGCAATTACAGATGTTTTCCACTGCAAAAAATTTTGCTTTTGGAGTCAAGTAGCGTTGTACATGCCTAATATACCAAGACATAGTGAGCTGAGGCAGCTGTGAACTCCTACCAGCCTCAGCTATGTAACAAGACCCTGTCTCAAAAAAAACAAACAGGAAATTAGAAAAGATAAAAACACAAAAATATTTGACTTTCATCTATATTTTTGTGTGATTGACATCTTTTACATAGGATAATTTATGTGACATGAATCTATTTGGAGATCAATATATTAAATACTAGTAATAATTCAGTCCAAATTAAATGTTATTCAGTATGACTACACTCTTAAAAAACAATGTAGGTGTTAACATAGAACCTTCATCTTCTCACTGCTTTAGTTCTTATTATCTCAATTTTAATACTACTTTTTAAAGTTGTAATATTTGGTGGATGGAATTAAATATGACAAGAATGTTTTCCAATTCTTTTGCCCACTCCTATTCTTGGACTTCCTTACTTAATTTAATAGAAAATTAAATAAACATTTATTTACTTACTTATTTAAATTTAAGAATTCTTTTATTGATTAAATTTGTTCTTGGGCATGTTTACACTTGTGCACTAAGCATACCAACCAGTCCCCTCTTCCCTTCTGCCATCCACATCTATCTTTTTTCTTTCCACAAATCTTACCGTCCAGTTCCTGTCTATTCATTTTTGTTTTATGACTCATCAAGATAAATCAGGGCCACCTCTGGGTCTGTGGGGCTTGGAGCTATCCACTGGAGCTTGGAGGGCTCAGTAGTGGGGACACAGGTAGAGACAGTGATTTTTTTTTCTGGCCTAGACCCTATTGGTACCAGCAGTTCAGAGATGTAGCTTAGGGCCTTGGGAGCACTTCCTGCTTCTTTGCCTGGCAGGTGGTAAAGAATGTCTTGTGTGGGCTTAGTGCTGATAACCAGAGTTGCTGTGAGTTATTAGTATGATGCTTGTTACGAATCTAGACGATTACTCTCACAGTCCTTTATCCAATCTTCTAGCCCTCTGCCCTGCTGCACTCTGACCCTTAAAGAGGGCCTGACTCAGCTGTTAAGAGTCTGGTGTTATAGCCATGTGCCAGCTCCACCGTCAGTTTATATTTCCCCCTTATATCTTTAATCCACAATGCCCACACTCAAAATTCCCAATGAGTGTTCATTTCCACATAAATGTTACTAGGTACTTCCAATTATATCCGAACTTACTGTTGTGCAAAAAAGTTTACTACACTTTTTATAATTGTAAAGATATTCTATTTCTGAGAGATTTTCATATTAATTTACATGTACATGTACACACATATGTATATGTACCCATTCTATCTCATTCAATTTTTTCTCCCTCTCAAATTGATGGTCTCTCTTGGTTATTGTTATACACACACACGTACAGGCACGCACACAAACATAGACACATACACACACACACATCTACATATATACAACTTGCTCAATCCATTTAGTGTTACTGTATATATATATGGTTTCTGGGCTGAGCAACTGTGATATTATATCTCCTAGAAGTGACAGGGAAGCTTCACTAATGATACCATAACTATTTGGCTGCCTAAATAAGATCTGAACAAATACACCAATAGATACGCTAACATGGTTTTAGAAAATTGTATCCACACTCTCTATTCTCTATGCCTTGGGTTAGTTTTTGTTATTTTCAAGTATACTTGAGAGTTTCAGCTGGCCTCTGTCTTTTACTTACTCTAGTGTGGATGTTTAAAACTGTGTTTCTTTATTGTATTTTAGGTGACGTTTCCAGGGCCATATGCCCATTTACTAATTTTTGTCATTTACTACAGCCCATTTAAAGTTCACTTTATTAAATGTGCTTTAGTCTCTAATTTTATTTAGTGTATATTAGCTGGTATAAAGGTTGTGGTTTACTGATGTTTATTAGTATATATTAATTGTTAAAATTAATGGCCTTCATAAAGTAGCTCTATTTTTAATATCTATAATTTCTAATATACTTAGTCTCAGTTACTTGTTTGTAGTTTGCAATGTGTTACAGTTTTATTATTGCTCCCCTATGTATCTTTGAATATTCTTGTCATTTTTATGTTGGAATTGTAAAGTTTCATTTTATTTAGAATATATTTATTTCCCAATCATCAATCTGGAGGAGGGGTAGGATTTTCAGCATTAATTTTTATCACTATTTTTGGAGTTTGGGCTCTAGAAATGTTATTTTCACTGAGTGTGTGGATCTTGCTTCCTTTTTAATCTGTACATTGGAGAGGAAGACATCAGTGAAAACAATGCCTTTTTATTGCCTGTATCAGTCACCTGAGAGCCCTGAACCATTCCTGTGATTAGCCTGATGTTCATGCATATGACCACAGAGTAATTTACAACCATGCCATTAAGCAATTCTCAGCCTGCGGGTTTAACCCCTTTGGGGAGCAAATATCAGATATCCTACATAACAGATATTTACATCACAATTTGTAACAGTAGCTAAATTCTAGATATGGAGTAGCAACAAAATAATTTTTTGGTTGAGGGTCACCACAGCCTGAGGAATTGCATCAAAAGGTCACAGCATTAGGGAAGTTGAAAACCACTTAGAATCTAAGGGATCAGATATATGAGTGAAGCTCTCTGACCCTTCATATTCACCCCAGCCACCATCTGACTATCAACCCAGAGACATCAGGTGAAGCAGAAGAATCATTCAATTCTGATTTGCTCAAAATCTTGACTCAAAGACTCAATACACTAGTCACTGCTTTGAGTGACTACATTTTATAGGGTTTTGCTGTACAACTAGAGAAAATCTTGAATCTATTTTTCTGCATGCTACTTACTCACCCACATATACCTCTACTAGCTGTTGGTTATTAGATCCTCCAGTACAAGCATAAATCATAGATCCATCTTCAGGTGGTTCAACAGACAGTGCATCCTGGAGTCCCTGAGTGAAAAGCAGCATGACTGAGTCTTGGCTTCCGCATGGTACCCATGTGTCATTCTCAGCCCTGTGAAAGCTGTTAGGAATTACTGTAGTGAAAAACACATGGGATCGCTGGAAATTAAGGCCATGAAAGGTGGAGCTCCATTAGGATTGTGTCCCCAAGGTGTGTCTCAATGACAAACAAGTCAATACCCAGGGCTCAGTAATTCACCAAGAACCCTATTTACATGCTCTGGCTGGTTCACGTCTCTACAATCTTCTCTTCTAGATGAAGAGAATGGTTTGCAGTAGCAGCGAGGTAACTTCTGTATTGGCACAAAAAACCTAAGAGGATTTAAGGGAGGAGAGATTTGTTCTGGCTCAGTTTCAGAGTGTTTTTTGTGTGTGTGTGTGTGTGTGGGGGGGTAACTGGCTCTGTTGCTTCCGGTCTAAGATGAAGCAGGTTGCCAAGGTGTTGGGAACATGCAAAGAAGGAGGAAGAAGCTGTTGGTCCCATGGTAACTGCAAAGCTTAAAAAAAAAAAACCAACAACAACAACAACAATAACAACAACAACAACAACAACAACAAAACAGGTGGGACTGAGTCAGGGGCAAAGGAAGCTCTACAAAGGCGTTTGCCCACTGACCAGCTTCCTTCAGGTATGCTCTGAGTTTCCAAAATAATGCCATTAGCTCGGGATCACGTTCACATGGAGACAGTTTCACATCCAGACCCTAGCAGCATGAAACTCTGATAAGTTAAAGAAAAGTCAACCGTTTTTTTTTAAAAGTACTCATCGGTTCCTTGTAATAGCGATGGGAGTGGTGACGGCAGGCTTGTTGGCCTGGCAGAGCACCTACCAGATGTCAGCCATCGTATTCTTTTACATTTTAGGATGCTATGGTAAGTTTTATAAGATGTCAGTTACTACCAAAAGTTGGGACCAGATTTGAAGGGCCCTCAAATTCTGAAGTTCCAGTGGCCTCTTGTCTACACGTCTTGGCCTTTGTATTCTCTTTCAGTATGTAACTCCATACTGTTAAACTACTCGATGGTTCTAATAGCACACAGAAATGTGACCTAATCATACGTGTACAGAAGAAGGAGTCTTATAAACTAAAAGTCACCTGTACAACTAGAACCCACCTTAGGAACATTTTAAGTACCGGAAGTAGCTGTCATGCCATTTGTAACATTACTTGAAACTTGGCGATTGCTCCAAATCCCCCAGTACAGCTACAATTCTGATGTTTTGCTACGTAGTTTGGCTTAATTTCTTTTTGAACTCTACATAAATGAAATTGTGTGGAACATGCGCTTTACACCTAACTTACCTCTTTAATATTATTTTTAATTAAGCTGCACCATCATATGTAACTGTAAAGCTTTCAATCTCATTGTGATGCTTTATCTACTTTACGATAAAGATTAGCGCAGTTTCCAGAACCTTCAGCTAATTTTATGCTTTTTTTTCTGTTAGGTATATACCTTAGATAATTTCAATTATTGGATCATAATGTCTGCTTATTTTGCTTTTCATAAGGATGAAAAGAGCGTCTCTGAATTCGGCCTCCTGTCTTCCCTTGTTCCCTGAATGCCCATACTGCCTCAGTGGTTTTCATCTTTTTCAACACTTAGCGTTGTTCATTTTTCTTCTCTGCTGTTCAAGAGTTTAGATGGAGATTTTGCTGTTTTAAATATTCTTTTCCCTTGTATATAGTGAGGGTGAACATTTCTTCAGGTTTACTGGATATTTGAACATAGTACTTTTTATGATGAATTGTTAATCAAACCCGTCTTCCTGGGCCACCTAAGAATTATTTATAGATAAGCTGATACCATTCACCTTTGAATATATCGAAATTTGCCTTAGGATCCTTCTCCTAATGTGCTACATAGGTCCCTGCTTAATGGAAGAAACATACACAACAGGGCATGCAACTTTGATATCATAAGCTACAAGGGTTATTCTTAGAGAATCAAGTATGCAAGTCTTAATTTTTAAGCACTAAAATGGCAATAAATGTTTATTGATAAATATATAAGGCTCCATATGAAGAGCAGTTTGAGGTGAATAAGAAAGTATGCATTTTATCAGGAAGCATCTAGACTCTGAGGCAGCCTAGATTGAGTGCTGGTTTTTAATGACCCTCTTCTAATGTAGAAATTCAGTGCCTATTCTTCCAGCCTTCACACGCAATTGGATAGGCAAAAACTGATATATTGTGTTTTAGGGATATGAACATGGAGACCACTTTAAAATATGGCCTTGAGAAATTTCTGCCTAGTAATTTTCCAGGAGGAAAAAAAAAACCCAGATGCTTCAGTGACATTTTTTAACTAGTGTGAAACATGTTTAGGTGATGAAAACAGCCAATTACTCTGTTCCTTATTCCCCATGTTCCTTAGTCGGTCTCAAGTGGCAGTGTGGGCTTCATTAGAGAACCCATTTCCTTGTCTGGACAGCTTCATTACCCTCTGCAACACCAGGACGAAACCCCCACACCCCGCTGGAGCACTCCTGCTGGAGGCTATTCTGATGCACTGAGATGGCACTTTGCTTTAAACATGGCCCCAATCTCCTTTCCAGACCTTTGAAAAACTTAGCTCTGGAAATGTATACTTTACACAGTCAGAATTCAGGTTGGAAAACAATGACTTTCAGACCTCACATAATCACTTCCCCAAAGAAGTAGACAGACTGAAGTGGTGACAGCAAACGTAGTTTCTGGGCCAGAGGGATGGCTAAGTGGGTAAAGGCACTGCCAAGCTTGATGACCTGAGTTCCAACCCCAGGATCTACATGGTGAAAAGAGAGGATCAGTTCCTCCAGCTGTTCTCTGACATCCTCATAAATGCTGTGGTACACACACACACACACACACACACACACACACACACACACACACTGTATTAATTTTACATGCCTATATGTTGGTTTGAGAGAACTCTCATTGCACACTAATCTTTCAAGTATTCTCTTCATTCTGCTTTTCTTTTGGTCATCGTTTCTAAAATCTAAGAATGAAAAGAACAGTTTCATGGAGAAACTGCATTTGCTAGTTTATTTTTATTGTTTTGTTTTGTTTTTTTTTTTTTTGATGTGCAAATGCTTCAAAGCCTTCCACCTGTTGAAGGTGAAGTGGTGTGACTACCACCAAAGTCATTCTTGTGTTAGCTTCCTGCACTTTCATGTCCATTAAAATATAATGCTTTCCTGACTCCTGCTGCATCGTTTCTTTTGGGTTTTACAGCTTCATGAGGTCTCCCACAAACCAGTCATAGTATGGAGTCCTTGAGGAGGTACCTAATTCTGTGGCCTTGAACCCATCATGAACCTGTCTTGACCACAGCCTAGCAGCTGAAGTTTCCTCCTTTTACACTCTGGGACTGCTTTTAGCAGGTCTGCGGCTGTCATCTCTGGGGTCATTAATCCATCTATTTGCCTTGTTGTGGGGAAAGGGCTAGTCTGAAACAATGTAGGAACAAAAAAGCATTCTGTTCTCCAGTGACTCAGTGCACCAATATCATAGTCTACTTTGTGTGGCGCCTAAGAGACATTCTGCAGTAACAGACCTTACTCCTGACCGCAGTGTCTCACTGAATTATTTCACATTTGCTTTTGTTTTAGTCTTGAGATAAAGTCTCCCTGAGTAGCCTAGGCTAGTCTCAAACCTAGGGCCCTCTTACCTCTCTCCCTCTAGGTGGGATTACAGACATGTAATGATTCCTGGCCGAAGGTCTAGTGAGGACGCTTATATTCTCATCCGCTGTCCCTGTCCTTAGAGTCCTGATTGGAGACATGGGTGACCAATGCCATGTCATCTTCATCTCTCCTTTTTAATAGTCAAGGTGCCATTCTTAGCCATCAGAGCCCTCACCCTCCAATTTATCTGGCAGACAAATCTCCTAGCAACCAATTCTAGGCTTTTGCTGGCACCCTGTGCCCACCCAAACTACTGTTACCTACACCTGCCCTCATGTCATGACATTTACTTGTAGATTCCTATCACTCATCAAAATTACATTGATTTAAAAAACAGAAAATATTCCCTGTTCTCAGTATCCTGAAAAAAAAATAAAGTTCATGCTTTATGCATACAGCGCTCTCCTTTTTAAGAATCCAAATACCTTTGTTACTTTTCCACCCTTCTGGTGGCTTCCATCCTTGGCTTCATCTGTATTCTGTTCACTGTCTAACTGCAGAGACCCCCATGGCATCGGTACTGAAGTCTTGCTCAGCTAGTCTGCCGTATCCCCATGCGAGAATCCACCCACTGTTTTGATTACTACTTTTGGTACTTGTCCTATTTGCTTTCATATAGTCATGAACTATGACTTCTGGGGGGTCTATTCCCTGAGTGTTTTCAAAATTTCACTAACTCTGCCAAGCACTGTAAGCATGGTGACACACCTTCCAGTTTATCCTTGACAAAGAACCAAGGAGATGATGACGTGATGATAATTGGAGAGAGCAATGTAAAACATCCCAGTACAGCAGCAGCCATGAGGTGTAATAGTGTCCACAGGCAAGAAACAGTTGTCTTCAATCAGCTACTGGTTTTGGACTCTTGGCAGGATGTCACTCATTCAGTCCCTGCCTTCTCCTAGTCCTAGCTACTGTCATGTGACCCCCTGGTTGAGTCAATTTTGTCCTGCTTTCCTTAGTGATCTGTCCCTGTAAAGACATTGGATTTAACTTTGACCTACTAAAATGATCCTTCTGGAATTTTTTTATGAATGCCCTATCCTCTGCCATACAGTCAATTGTCTGCACACAGGGAGTCAGTCTATTGAAGGAATGAATATTGAAGGAAGGCTTTGAACTGTGGGATGGGGAGAGGGAGGAGAGAAAGAGAGACCTGACAAAGGTGTTATCACTAGATTAGGCAGTGTCTGTGCCCAATTGCATCACTGTTCTTCCTGTCAATATGGCCCTCCTTGAATGAAGTTGGTTCAAGTTCAATGGTGAGGATATCAGTCAATAACAACTAAAAGATATGGCTTAAATATATCCCAAAGAGATACTGCAAGTTGAGTGCTGGGGAAGACGATCATTACAGAAAGGAGGGCCACATTGAACAAAGACTGTGATGGCATGCAAATAATATGCAAATGATACAGATGATGTGGAAATCCAAATGGTGAGGTCATCCACTGGAGTTCAAAAGCAGACTGAACTTTGCAAAGATACAGGAAAACATTTGCATACGTAGACCATGCAGAGGACTTTAGGGTTTGCTCTGAAGACAAATTTAAAATACTGTATTTTAGGCAGATGATCTTAATACTGTAATCTGTTTGGTTTTTTTTTTTTTTTACTTTTTTTTTTTTACTTTTTTGGTTGAGCTAGTTAGAAAATTGACCTGGAATGGGATAAAAAAAAAATAAAAACAAGAACAAAAAACTAAAGAGTTTCTACATTTGTCCACTCTGAGATGATGAAGGCCTGAGTTAAGGCCATGGTCCTGGGGAGAGATGACAGGGGCAGCTTTAGGAGAGGCTGCATGGGCGAACTGGTCAGGGGAACTCCAGCCACCCTGGGAGTATTATTTCCCTGAGATGGAATACAGAAGGAGGAATGTAGCTGAAGGAAAGTGGTACATTTTCCAAGAGTGTTATTAGTTTAAGCAATCTTGATGTTATTGCTAGGTGGATCTTAATAAAATACTATTTTTTAATATAGGGCTTCATCTATGAAAAGGTAAGTAGGGAGGCCAGCTTTAGATTAGTGTCTCTTTAAGATTTGAAGTGAATTTTTTTAAAAGAAGAATTGATTATATGTCACTGCCAAGGAATCTACCCAAAGGTTCAAATTCCAACCTTTATTGCTGATTTTTAAGCCTCTTTCCATTTTAATTTGGCCTCCCTGCACCTCTCTAATCTTGTTTACAGATGATTCCCACGCTACACTCCCTGCTCCAGACAAGGAAGTCCCTCCCACGACTCTATAAAGGCTAGGTTCACTAACTTATCTAAAATCCCGTCTCCTTTCCCTCTCTATCGGCTAGCAAACCTCAGTTATTCCTCTTTCCTTTGGGATTACTTCCTTCTGTATAGCGTGATGTGAATTGTAGGCTTCCTTCCTGGTCTCTGAGCATCCATTGGCACTCAACATCTATAGAATACAATCAATCCATTGTTCCTATCCCTATAATGTAGTGTCCTGAAAATTTCACAAAGGTTAGCTTGCTTTGCTGTTGAAGTTAGTATCTCATCGGTGTCTTTGGTGTCAGGAAGAGTGGTAGCTGAATCCTAAAAGCATCATATAAAACAGTGATATGCGGTCTTCCCCTCTGCAAGAATCCCTCCCCCCCCCCAGTCCTGCTTTATTCAGGAGAAATTTCATTGATGCATCCTTTAAAAAGCACTTTGAATTTTATCTTGTCTGTGACGCTAAGCTCCAGACTGAATTAATTTTCCCCTCCTTCCTCCCTCCCGCTGTCTCTTGCTTCTCTCTCCTCTTCTTTTTCTGTGTGTATAGATATATGTATGTGTGTTTATATATATCGTGTATTTGAAAACTTGGGCATACCCAGTCATAACAGTTCTCAGATAATAAAAGGATGCATCTCCGGTGATACTGATATGGAGGCAAATGGGTCATTTTAATATTCCTAAGCTCCCACCACACCCGGTGTAATGATTAGTCAACTCTTGGAAAGATTTTTCAGGGAAGATGAGTTCACATCTGCATCCACAGAGCCCCATTAGCACAGTGCAGCAAGAGGAGAAGGGCAAGCTCAGAAGGGAATAAGCCCATCACCTGACAAAAGCAGGTGATGAGATCTCTCACCAGATTAAAAAGGTAAGGGCAGCAACTCATTAGGAAACACAGGGATGTCTGCTTAATTACTTGAAAAATGTCTGAGCCAGTACATTTTATGACACCTGGAGGGTATAAACATGCCCATAAATTTAATTAATTTTCTTTCTTCATTCATTGCACCTGTATGGCCTAAAGGAAAGAAGTCTAATGAAAGTACAATCAGCACTTTATGCCGGACTTCCACAATTCATTGGGGGCAACATTCAGAAAATGAAATACCGAATTTCTCATCAGTTTGTTGCAAGAAATGTGTTTGGAACAGTGTAGCTCAGCACTGAAATTATTCCCATGTCAAACTCTGATCAATGGTCCTTCAGCTTTATTTCCACAAAGAACTTAAATCTCTTTATAGATATATTAAAATGTATTTAGTAGTCATAAATCTCCAAGGAGAACTTGGGACTAGATATTATTGTTTTCCGGGAGGAGAGCACTATATGGGAACTATGGGGATCAATCAAATCCATGGAGCAAGAAACTTGCTCTCTGTTGCTGCAATATGACCACCTGTTTTGTTCCAAATCTTTCCACCAACTATTTTACTGGTTTTATTTAAATAAACTTTAATCACAATGAGTTCATGAGCTTACACACCCATCGAAACACCACTATATTATTTAATGAGGGCTTGCTAGTTTTCCAGGCATTCTGCCTATACTTTATACATTGAATCCCAATTACAACACTCTAAAAGCAAGTAATATTTCATTTGAAATGATTCCCAGTGAGATTAAGGGATTTATTCAAGATCGCATAGCTAGGAAATATTGAAAGTAGGATTCCAATCCAGGTCATTGGTTCTAATATCTGTGCTCATTTAATTTTGTTACACGCACAGAAATGACAGTCTGTGTTTCTATTTGTTAGATCAGGTGTTGCTGAACATATAAAAAGTTCAAGACAAAATTTGTTTTCTTAAAAAGAATCTCGGTGCTATTGAGTTTTGGACAGTGAATTACTCATGGGGGCTTCTGGACACAGCTGATGTGCCTTCTCCAGAACCCGCGTTATACTCCAGCTGTGCCCCAGGCCTAAAATATTCTTGTCATGTTCATTTGATCCCACAGTAAGCAAGGCACAATATTCTTTACATCTTGTGACATAAGAAAACATGGAAAGTATCACATGATAAATACCTACTATGTGTTCATGATGAACATGTTTCTGTAGATATTGACTCACTTGGGACAAGCTATATGATAATGGAAATGGTAACTTAGAATACAGACATATTATGGGACAATGCTCATTAGGAACTCCTCAGGACAGTGCTGCCCATTCCCTTGGAATTTTGTCTTAAAGAAACAGTGTGTTGGCCGTGATTGATGTTGGACATTTTCCAAGGAAATTTCAAAATGTCTAGAAGATCAAAGTTAAGTGAAATATTTTTACTCTAGTGGTTAGATTCCTCATTCTGATTGCCAACACAAAGCAATATACATGCATGCATACATACATACATACATACATACACACACACACACATACATGTAGCTTCTGGTTTGTATTTTTAAGGAATTCCTGTGTGTGTAGATGCACTCGTCTCTATGTCTATATGTGTTTTCTTGTGTATTTTCTTTGTTTTCCTTCAGTCTATTCTGATTTTTGTTTTTGTTTTATTATTTTTGAATTGTATTATTATTTGTTAGTTGCCTGTTTGTTTTCTAATGGGAGACAGAAAGGCTGTGGCTCTGGAAAGGATGGAAGATGGGCAGGAACTAGGAAGAGTAAAGTTGGGGAGGGAAAAATCATAATCAGGGCATAGTGTATGAAAAAAATCCATTTTCAATAAAAATTCCTCATTCTGTCGTGAAATATGGTAGTTAGTGCTGTTTTCAGTTTTAATCTCTTGTAGACTCATTGAATTCTAACATTTACTGGACTCGTAAACTAATCTGGATCGATTTGACTTTGCACCATCAAGCCCATTACACTTGTTTCAATTTTTTGCATCATGGCTTTAACATCTGGAAGCAATGAAAAGCAGAGCTGCCTGTCTAAAGAGACTGTCACAAGAAATACTGTATGAGGACACATTATTAAGACTTGACTAACCGTTGGCTCTACAGCTCCTGCCGGGCTGCCACAGGGATGGAGCATGCGCAAAAGGCAGCTCCTAACCACTACTTGGAAATAGCTTTTCCCAAAATACATTTTTTTTCTTGGTATCTATGCCTTGCTGCTCCCCACACTCCTGACTGGTTTGTCTGAGGCCAGCTCCTGAATTAACTGTGAGTAGTTTCGCAGTGATATTTTGAAGCTAATTAGATCCTAGCTAACAATTTTTGTCACAGACTCAAGATACCTTTCTTCTTCTGAAGCATCATCATATGTGTTTCTGTAGGGCTCTACGCCTGTGCTTTCCTAATCATTCTTTGAACAAGCTTGTAAACAACTGCCTTTGAAAATGCGGCATTTTAAAAAGAGCCAGCTTGTGATTTTTTTTTTTTTTATGGCAGTCAGAACAAGTATTAAGGTACCAAATTCATTCACATTTTTGCATGCGTTCTTAACTCTGATTTAGATTAACATATGTGTGTATTTCTCACCATTTTAAATACATCCTTTCTATGTAGTATCAGCTCTTGTGAATATACATAGTGTGAAAATAGAGAAAAGGGTCTGCAGGGACGCTACTCACTGAGTTCTGGCTCCAGAATTTGGTTCAGCAGTATGTTGCCTTAGGCAATGCTTTTCAGCTCACTTTGCCTCAGTTTCTGCATTTGTCGCTTCTTTTATAAACTACTGTGAACATTAAATGATCTGAAGAAATTAGAACAATGGTGGACACAGAGTAAGCCCCTGATAACTCTTTATTATTGATTTGTTATGCATTTTAGTAATTTTAATATTGTTTTTATTCACAACTGGCATGGTACATATGTTGTTAAAAATAGAAAAAAAATAGGAAAAACTAGTTAAAATAATGTTTTTCTTCACTTTACCACCAAGAGGCAATTTTTGTTACATTTTGGTGTATTTCACTTTAATAATTTTTTAAAAACTCAGTCACCTCCACTCTTTATCCTGGAGCCTTGAATACATTACTTGACTTCTTGATGTCTATAAAATGAAATTAATTACAACACATCACAGGGCTATTGCAAGAACTGAGATATCCCTTTTAGGTTCCTAGCTCAAGAGTTGGTGTATATATTTAGGTTAAGCCACATGAAATTGCCAATACTCTCCAGTGTGGAATCTTTCCTTTAGTGCAAATCAATGAGAAAAGCTCTGTATATTTTACAATAAGATGATACCAGACTGTGATGGTAGAGAGGAAGTTGGCTTGGGTCCTTGGCCCTTGGAATCCTAAAATAAAACTGATAGTCCTTAATAATGGCAAAGAAAGAGTGTCAAAATATTCCAAGGACAGTAGATTATCACACCCAGGAAGGACTCTGAGTGTCTGTGGCAAAGTGTCATTAGGACCCCAATCTGAGGTTCAGGTAATAGACAAAGGGAGAATGCATTCGGTTATGATACAGGGTATGCATGAAGATGGGGATGGAGTTAAAGTTCATCTGGATTATGTTGCTGGAGTTTCTGTATTCTCATCTTCTTGCAGAAAAGAAGTCAGTTGGGGGACAAAGTTTAAGCAGAAGTTTACTTAGCAAAGAAAAGGACTCCAAAGAGAGATTAAAATGCACTGTCCCAAAGTGGGCCAGGGAGGGGACAACAGTAGCATAAGTGAGTTTTATATTGCAGATTTGAAATGGATGTTTATGAGTTGGGGGACTGTATTCACAGTCCCGTTTTTCACCTGAACTCATGATGAAGTGGATAGCCTTTTAGAGTGTTTCCTCCCATCAAGCTCAAGGAAGGCAAGTCCAAACCACAATGTAAATGATATAGTGAAGCTGAGGTTTTTGGAGCATACAGATCCTTCACTAGTGGATGTATGGGAAAATGTTGTGTGAAGTGGAAACTTCTAGTTTCTTTAGAAAGTTAGTTACATCAAATGATGTTGAGCTGGGGCCAAAAGGGGAAAGGATGTCTTGCTGAAGTAAACCAGGAAAGGCTGATTTCCTAAAGCAGACACAGGTGAAAGGATCTCTTGATATAGCAAACACAAGAAAGGATGCTTGATGAAGGAGTATAATTATGACCCCAGGGACAGTGGAAGACAAACACTGAGCCTTGGTTTGGTTTGCTCTGCCTTGCTGTTCACCAAAGACACGCATGTATTGGTTCACCTTACATAGCATTGTTGAGCTCAACTTTTGGTAATGCTTCTATTGAAAGAAATTTGCCCAGGAAGTGCTCATGAGGTTTCTGTGGCAGCTTGCTGCCTCCTTGGCCTCACCTTAGCCCAGCTGCTGAGAACTACAGCTCTCTGGTGTCTGCTTGCCAAAAGGACTGGACTGTAGCTGCTGGTTCGTGCCTGGTGTCTGCCTGCCTAGAGGTCTGCAGCTGCTGAATCATATTTGGTGTTTGCTATGGGACTGAACTGCTGCCCAAGAAAATTGATTACACTTCCAACGAACTATTGCTGAATAGGTCCACTTCCCCCATATCCTAATAACTTTTCTCTTCCACAACCTCTGCTGGATGGTGGGCTAGAGGAGAGGTTGAACCCTTATTAAAAGTAGGTTGCAAAAAAGTTATGCCTACTTCACGTCATCTAAGTTTTTGATAGAGAAGAAGGAGTTTATCAGGATCCTCAAGTATATAATATTGTAAAGGAGAATTCTGGCCACCAGGAGGCATGGCTCCCAAGTTACAACTACAGTTCTGTTGGCTACCTCATATCTACCCTCTTTAAGAGACAACTTAAAGGTCTAGGGACTAATATCCTGGCTTTCTGAATTAAGATGCTCTGCTGCTCAAAGTAAAGGCAGTGTGTTAGTTTTTAAAGCAATGCTTTACCATGAAAAATGGGAGATAGAGAATTCCTATACCTTATCAGCCTACACAAACAGGGGTCCTGTCTTTTCAGGACTTTCTTTCCCCAAATCCATTGCCAATGTCTGCCTTTGAGCTTATATCACCACTCAGCACAGTACCTGGCTCTGGTGGTCCTCAACTTAATGTTTGCTAAGAGATGTGAGATCTGCTCAATAAGCAAAGACACTGGAGCATCTTTTAGTGAGGAAGTGAGACTATTAGTGACATTCTTTGGAAAGTTGAGTTGAGTGAATGCCAATTGCTCTGTGGAAGCTATCAGTGAAACTGAGCAAGAGACACGTTAATCCAGAGGACCTGAGTCTGATCCTGAATACTCATGAAGAAGGAAAAAAGCCATCCATACTGAGACATTGGAGAGACAGAGACAGGCATATCCCTCATGGCTCACTAGCCAGCTACACTGTCCTAGCGTACTTGGTGACTAAATGTCCAGCGAGGAATTCTGTCTCAGAAGCTAGATGTTTTGCAAATATGTGTAACTGGATCTCTCTTGCCTCCATGCATGCACAGGGGCATGCAATTACGTACTTATGTGCACATACAGCCCCAATCACATACACACAATTAAATCACCCCCTCCAAAGGTGGAAAGCATCTGAGGAATGGCAGCCATGATTTCATACACACACACACACAAACACAAAGTAAAATATTATATATTAAATTAATATGTAATTATTATATATTAAATGTTAAAACATATAGTTAGGTAAAATATAATAAGAGAACAAGATTCAGGCAATATAGATAGAAGAAAACCCAGGTCCGTATATTGATTCTGCTATCAGTACTTGAAAGGCTGATGTGCATATATATTGTGAGAATAAACCTAGAACCTAACGTCTAAGGTTGATGCTAGAATTACATGTGGTATCACAGGCAATTTCCTAGGACAGTACTTGGAATATAAGGAACGCATTGCAAGTATTTGTTAAAGCATTGTTGTCATGAAAGCATTGTTGCCAATAGTCATAATTGTTTCCCAGTGGGCTCTGAAGCCACACACTGTTAGGCATGGAACTTGTGCCAGATATTGCCAGGCATGAAAACGTGCCTTGGAATGAAGATGTTGATGTAAAAAAAAATGCTTTAACAATGAAGCTCATGGAACGCAAAACCTTACCTAATTTAAAGGGTGGGCAAAGAAAGCAGGGCTGCCTCTATCTATTGACCTAAGCCCATGAGACAGGAGGATGGATGAACAGCGACTTGTAGAATAGGAATAGATATGGTGAAGAGACAGGGTTAATTGAGAGTCACTTGAGAGCTATAAGTCTAATAGAAAGATCATCATTCTGTTTCAGAACTTAAGAAAGTAGTAAAGTAGTATTTGCTTGCATTTTCTTTAATTTTTTTTTTTCATTTTATTTGTTTACTGTATGTATGTGTGTGTAAGCATGTTTATGGGGTCAAGGTGAGTGAGTGAAGAATTTCTGGAAGAAAGCATAGACATCACATTACTACCCCATGGGTACCATGCTCATAAAAGAAGAGAAAAGAAGGTGTGAAAGGCACTGATGAGTCTGATAAGGAGAAATCACAGAGCAGTAAACTGTAACCATGGGCTAGACGTTAGGACACATGGAGGCTGAGACCAGAAACACATGTTCCTTTGTTCCAGAAAAGGAGAGTATATAATGATATAGAAACACATTGATAGTATTTTAAAGCAAAGTATAATATTAGAATTGTCCTACTTTTGTTATATCACAGGTAACTTTCAATTTCATTCATTTGTTAAATTGTATTTGTTGAATTTTCTGTACTGGCTTTTGAGTCTGAATTCTCTGAATGGAGGGAAGGAGATGACAGAGGCCAGAAAGAGACTTGATGACAATAACTATTAACAGTTTGAGCAACAAATGATATTATCGCTTTCTTGGGAATTTGGGAAATTTCAGTCTACAATGTTACTTTAAAAGGTTTTTATTAGAGAAGGAAGTCATAGATTTGATTCCCAAACCTCTTTGTAACCAACGCCTTGTCATTTTTCTCTGCTCTCTAGCTTACCTCTCAGATAACAATACCTTGTATTAGTCTCCTTTCAGTCACTGTAGCTAAATATCTGAGAAGGTCGTCTTAACTAAGGAAGTACAGACTTACTATCTCTTACTGTCTCAGAGGCTCTGGCATAGTTACTTAGCCTTCCCTGTGGTCTGTGCTAAGGCAGATCATGTAGTGACTACTCACCTCATGGTAGACAAAAGAAAGATCAAGAGCAAAGGGGCTTATCTCAAGATAGGCAAGAAGGGCTTTTCTGACCAACGTTTGCCAACTACTCTCTAGTGCCTAGTTTATCTAATTTTCCAGTGGTGCCATCAATGGATGGATTCATCAATGCATTAACCCACTAGTTAAGATAGATTCCTAATGATCCAATGATTTCCTAAAAGCCTTTTGGCTTGCAGCTGAGCCTTTGAAAACATGAGCCTTTGGGGAATATTTCAGATTAAACTATAATACATCTGTTTTGCAGGAAAATGCCCAGGGCCATAAGGGCACGTAGATGAAAGGATGGGTGGGCCACTTCAAGCTTATTGGAAATTTGTAAGGAAATGTTTGTGTATATCCACTGATATTAAAGTAAGTTCGTTTTACCGGAAGATCTGGGTTTGAGGATACAAAATCCTAAACCAAGGTCCACATTATGGAAGTTTCATTCCCTGAAAGAGACTGAAGTAAAACTATTTTCTAATGAAGACCTAAGAAACCCATTTTTAAGAAAATGGATGCTTACGTGACATTTGAATTTGTTGGTCGCTGAACTATAAGACTGGTGATTTATGACGTTATCTCTCCTGTAATGAGCCCCAGGTTTTCTGGATATTCAGCCTATTTTCCCTTGTCGATATCCACCCCGCACAATTTCCCAAGAGGATCTTGGAGTACACACCCCCATGAAGAGGCTATTTGGATAACTTCTGTGCTTAGATATTTCTTGGTCCTCAAAGATTTTGCTAAATGGGATTTGATTTAGTATTCCTACATGGGATACTGCAGTTTAAAGTCCTTCCTCCTTGATTTCTGTCTGCTTTTATTCTGAAGCATTAGGTGCTATTTAACAGAAGCTGTAGGATTTTAGTGTATTCCTTTATTAGGATTCATTATTAAAATGAATAAAATGAAATTACATCTGAATTCTTATTTTATTACTGAGGCTGAAGATGTGCTTAAAGATGTAAGCCTGGTGGACTGGGAGCATGGATCTTGCTGTACAGTGCTTGCCTTAATAAGCACAAATGCCTGAATTTGAGCCCAAGTACCCATGAAACTGTGTCAGACCTGGTGCATTTGTGATCTCAGTGCTTGAGAGGTGGAGATATGAGGATCCATGGAGTTCTGGCAAGCCAGTCTAGCTTAACTCATGATTTCTAAGCCAATGAAGATCCTGCCTCAAAGAAAACAGTGTGCATTTCTGAGAATGACAACAGAGGCTGGCTTCTGGCCCACATGTACATATATGCTTGCATAAACACAGAATGTACAAGCATACATACATACATTAAATATATTGATGTTGGCATAGGAGAATCTAATTTGAAAACCACCCTGCATCTTTTACAAGGCAAATGAAACAAAGCACATTTGTTACTTAATCTAATATCTAGCTTCTAAAATTTAATAAAGGTTAGTGGTTACTAATCACTACTCCTGCTGCTGCTCTTAGTTCATACACCCACAACATAGCTCTAAGGAATTAAAAGTTTGTATCAAGCAAAACATGAATGTATCATTCAACCAGAACCTAAAGATTAAGTGGGATGGAAGTGGATGAAGCAGAAATTTTCTTCCGATGCTCAGGGACCGAAGATAGAAACTAGACATTGGAAAGATGTTCTGTGGGTTTGACAGATATTACAATCCGTGCTGTGTACATCCCGTTAGTTGGTCAAGGTGTGTGAGAAGCACTCTTTGATAGGACAAAAGGACACTGAGGTGCACATTAAACTGATCCTTCTTATCTTCAACAGTGGATGCTGTGTGGAAATATCTAAAAGATCTCTACAAAGTTTTCTGCATAATGAAGACAACATGAATTGACAATTCAAGTTGGGATTAGATAGATCTTGGTTTGAACACCAGATAAGTCACTTTATAGCTGTGGGTACATAAGCCAGATACAGAACCTTCTTCAAACCATCTCCTCTTCTTTTTGTGGGAATTAATTTAAATACTGAAAGTAAATTAACAGAGAGTATGGTATGAGCTAAGTAATCAATACATGTTATATTTACTGTGTATGAGAACATGACCTTGGAGTATATCCAGGCAGACAAACCCTTTTTATATCAAGAAAATTCTCATGTGGGTAAAGATGAAGTGGAGAACTTCTTTTCAACCCTCAATTATGCTATTAATATAGAAACTGGAATAGCCAAGAATTTAAAAAAATATTTTCTCTAGACCTATTCCAAATAGGTAGCATCTGAATGGTTGAAATGGCCACTAGAGATTAAAGTTGTGGGTGGACCAGAGCTCTAGAATGACAGACAGGGTCTTTGTACCCAACAGTCATCCAGAAAATCATTTATTGTACAGAACTTAGTGTTCTGAATACGAAGCTGTCAAACATCTGTACTGATAGTCAAATAAAATAGGACTCAGAAAGCTTAACGCATTTTGTCCAAACTTTCCCTTCTCCTGAGTAGAGGGCATGACTTAGACCTTCATCTACTCCCTTCAAAGCAGCTTTACATCCAGTGTTAGTTGTGTGGTACGCAAACAAGTCATATTGGTTATGACTATGGTGTAGAAAAACAGCAGTGGGACTCCCGGCATGCACTGATGCAGTCTTGTGAATCTTAATTTGACTGAATTGATCCCAGATGTTAAATGCTAAATGTGAGCCACTGCTTCGGGTCTTTGTCTCTCTCCCTGCTATTCACACGCAGCCATTCACACAGTCAGAAAGCAAAATGCTGTATCTGAGCTAAATGCTGTGTTCCTGTTACTTCTCTTCACTCTCTCCCATTGTGTAAGAGAAGAATTTAGGGATTAATGTGACAGAAGTTTTATTTCTCAGGAATAAGACATGTGTAGATTCGCTTGCCTCCAGGGCAATTGTGTGCAGGTGTGGAGCTTAGCACCCAGCAGGTACCTAAATGGCAGGTTCCTTTCTGACTTCAATTTTCAGTCATCTACTTTCCTTAGAACCTCAGGAGGTTTCCTCAAGCTACATCAGCCTGGGGTGACAGACTGAGAGAATGGCAGTAAGGAACAATAATTTTTTGATTGGCCATTTGTCACTTAGTGCTCTAACTCATCCTTATGTGGAGTCTTCCTCAGCTATTCCAGGGAAGTTTGTTCACAAAGCAGAATCTTCCCAGATGTGACAGCTGTTCTTTCTGGTGCAGACCAGTTTCCCCACTGTGGGCCTTTGCAATCTTTTACTTGTACTCTACTCTTGGTTCATTAAGTAATAGGGAGGGAGGGAGGCAAGGAGGGAGGGACAGAGATAGATGGATGATAGATAAAAGTTAAGTTTCTAGGAAATTGTGTGGTCCATCAGTAGCTTACCATGTTCTCTGGAATTTTGGAAACCTTAACTCTTTTTCTGTATGCTTTAAATTCTGATAGAAAATCCAATTTCTTTACCTGAAGACTGCACTTCAGAAATAGTTTTGGATCAGAGTAAGGGTACAGAGTCAGGCCCCCTCATCCATGTGTCTGTGTCTCAATATTTCTGGTTGCACTGTAACCTCCAAAAACCCTTAGTCTCTCTTTCCTCATTGATGCCTTCCTGAGCTGTAAATTGGGATTGATGGAAACATTCCACTTATGGCACTGCACCTAATTAAGGGTGAAGCTTGGCCATTGTTGGCCATTATTGGTACTATATGGGGATCCAGAACAGTCAGGGCCTTCATGAGAGAATAGTGAGATCATTCTGTGGAATTGTTATTTACAGCTATTGTCCTTGGTACTCACTGTGTGTGTGTGTGTGTGTGTGTGTGTGTGTGTGTGTGTGTG
>JADRCD010219086.1:5113-20768 GCA_019843815.1 Montemys delectorum
ACCTCCTAGGCTGGCCACCTCGATTCACCTCCTAGGCTGGCCACCTCGATTCACCCGCCTGATGCCCTGCACTGTGCTCTTGCGGCCGCCCAGGTAGCCTGGCCTGCCACGACCTCCCCCCTCCTCGCTTAATGATGTCATCGTTAAGACATGCCCACTTTGTTGGTCATGGTGGGTGTGGATTCGGGCCTCGGATCGAGATTACCTCTGAAGACCTGGAACTTTCTTAAGAGACTTGCCGATTTGAGATCAGTTGGTATGTCCACTCACCTCTCTGTCAAGCCTTCTCTCTCACTGCAGAATGGAGAGGAGAACCCTTGGCTGTGTTTGTAGCTTGCCTCAGCTCTCTAGAGCGTGTCTCTCTCTTATGTTTGGAATGACATTTTATAGGCTCTGGACATCAACTCCTTGACTGATGCATGGTTGGCGAAGAGTTTTACTGCTTCCATCCTGGTTAGTTGTTTTCCTAGGCTGTGCAGGAGAGTTTTAATTTCCTGTAGCATTGTTTATTAATTTGGGGGATTATCTCCTTTGAGATTAGGGGTTTTTGTGGAGGAGTTTTGGCTTTCGTATAGATATAGGAGTGCTTTTTCATATTTTCTTTTAGTAGCTTCAACCTCCTGTTTTACATCAAGATGTTTGATCCATGTTAAATTGATTTTTGTGCAGGTGAGAGAAGTAGATCTAGTTTCTAGGTGGAGACATCTAGTTTTCCCAGCAGCTTTTGTTGAAGAGTCTTTATTTTGTTGGAAAGTTGGCATTTTTGTTAAAGTGAGGTATCTGTAGTTGTCTGGGTTTATTTCTGGGCCTTCTATTTTATTCCACGATCAGCATTTCTGCCTCTGTGCCAGTATTGTATTATTTATATTACTATGACTCTCTACATAATTTAAGACCAAGTCTTGTAAATGCTCCAGTCTTGCCCTTTCTGCCTAGAATTGCTTTGACTATCTGGAGTCTTCTGTGATCCTGTGTGAGGCTTAGGATTGCTTTACTATTTTTGTGAAAAATGTCATTGGAGTTTTGATGGTGGTCATGTTGACTCTGTAGATAACTTTTAGTATTTCAGTAACTTTTAGACACTTCTACAATATCAATTCTACTGACCCATGAGGTTGAAAGGCTTTCAGCCTTACGGTGTCTTCTTCAATATCTTTGCCAGTGCTTAAAGTTCACTGTTATAGAAATCTTTCACTTTCTTGGAAAGATCTATTCTTTAGCATTTATAAAAAAGTTATTGAGAAGTGCTTTTTGTTTCTTTCTTGCCGTGTTCACTATGGCTACATAGGAAGGCAATTGATTTTTATATGCTGATTTTGTATATTTTGTCATATTTAAGAGTTTTTTTTGTAGAGTCTCCAAGGCTGTGGGAAGAGTGACCCTTTCACAGGGGTCACCTAAGACCATCAGAAAATACAGAAAATACAGATATGCTAGTCATAACTATAGCATATTTATAGTTATGAAGTTGCAGTGACAATAATTTTGTGGTTGGGGGTCATCACAACACTGTATTGAAGGGTCACAGCACTAGGAAGGTTGAGAAGCACAGCTCTAGGATCTTTAAGTATAGGATTTCTGGCATGAAAATCTGGATAATTTGACTTCTTCTTCTGTTTGTTTCTCTTTTATTTCTCTCTTGCCTTACTGCTCTAGTTAAGATATTGAATAAAAACAGAGGGAGTGGACACCTTTGAGTTCAGAGGAAACTCTGCTCCCCCCAGTTAGTACAGTATTGGTTATGTGTTTGGTGTATATAGTTTTGTTCTGTTGAGACATTTTCCTTGTAGTACTGGCTTCTCTTAGGCTGTGAATGGATCTGGGACTTTGTTCAAGGTCTTGTCTGTCTCTGCTGTGACATTGGTATACTTTCTGCCCTATAGCCTATTTATATGTCAAATTACATTTATTGATGTGTATTGAACCAACCTTATGTTCGTCCCTGGGCTGAAATCAGCTTAGTCATGGTGTATGATAACTCTGTTTGGGAGTTCAGCTTGCCAGTATTTTAATCACACCTCTTCCATTTGTGTCCATCAAGAAAGGTGGTCTGCAGTTTCTTTTGGAGTTTTGGCATCCTCATCTAGTTCTGACATTGGGGTAATACTGCTGTGTACATGGACTGAGTTAGACTGTGTTGCTTTCTGTTCTCTGGAACACTGGGAGGAATTTAGTTGTCAGCTCTTCTTTAAGGCTTGGCAGAATCTCAAGGTGAGTCCATATAGCCCTGGGCGTTTGTTCCTTTGTTGGAAGTTGTTTTACTACTACTTCATGTTATTATTTGCGACATATGTAAATTGTTTATATTCACCTGATTTAATTTTGATGGGTCACATGTTCATAGGAAATTGTCCATTTCTTCTGCATTTGGCATTTTTTAAAAAATATAATTTTTCAAAGTATTTTTGAATTCATTGGAACTCTAATTTTATTGTTAGAGTTGAGTCTTCTTTTTTTTTTTTCTGCTGGTTTGGCAAAGGCTTGCCAAATTTGTTTATCTTTTCAAAAAACAAGATTTTTAGTTTCATTGATTCTATAGTTTGTTTCTAATTTACTATTTTATGCTTTTCCTTATTAATTTTGGCTATAACTTCTTTTATATTTGATTTGTTCTCTCTCCCACTATAAGCACTTATAGCTACAAACTCTTCTTCTGGGACTGTCTTAGCCATAAGCCAGAGGTTCTGATAAAGGGTGCTATTATTTTAAATTTTGTTCTAGGTACTTAAGTTTTTCATTTTTGATATCTTTAATGACCCATTTTCTACTTTTTTTTGAGACAGGGTTATTTTTTTCCTATAGCTTGACCTTGAACTCACAGAGATCTGCCTGCTTCTGCTTCCTGTGTGCTGGGATCAAAGACGTGCACCACCATCACCCACGACATACTATCGTTGTGTGCTCTTCCTTCTCCAAGTGGTCTTACTCCTGTTGTTTCTCTCGCTGTTAATGTCTAGCTGCATTTTGCTATGATCTTATAAGACACAAAATGATTCTGATTATCTTGTATTAATAAATACAAGACTTGCTTTGTGACTTGGAAACTGATATGTATTCTTTATCTGTTGGATGGAATATATATTTGCCCAATGGCTGTGGTTTCTCCTCCTCCAAAGATAGTGTACATTTTATGTGCTGCTGGCTTGGTTGTCTGGAATGGTCTTGGTTTGTCCTTGTCTTTCTTTCTCTCTCTCCTTTTTAAAAGATTTGTTTATTTATTTTTATGTGTATGAGTACATTGTAGCTGTATAGATGGTTGTTGGGAATGTTGAGCCTTCATGGGGTTGTTGGGAATTGAATTTAGGACCTTTGCTCACTCCGGTCAGCCCTGCTCGCTCTGGCCCAAAGATTTATTTATTATTATAAATAAGTACACTGTAGCTGTCTTCAGATACACCAGAAGAGAGTGTTAGATCTCATTATGGGTGGTTGTGAGCCACCATGTGGTTGCTGGGATTTGAACTCAGGACCTTCGGAAGAGCAGTCTGTGCTCTTACCTGCTGAGCCATCTTGCCAGCCCTGTTCTTGCCTTTCAATGTCTTTTATTTTTTTCATTAATTTTAAGCGTAATTTTTGCTTCATCTAGCAATCTGGGTGGTAGTAAATTAAGAACTAGGAATTTATCATTCTATGCTTTCCTGGGCTTTAGGCTCACCATGGAGAAATTTGGTATTGATTTATATGTCTGCCTTTAGAGATGGATTTGTGCTTTCCCAACAAGCTTTTAATATATTGTGCCTTCAGTATGCTTTCAGGTGTTATTCTCTCATCATGTCTATCGGAGGATTCTTCTCTCCTTTTTGTTTGTTTGTTTGTTTTTTGGTTTTTATGACTGTTTCTCTTCTTTTATTATTATTATTTCTCTTTCATTAAATTTGAGAAAATTCTGGTGCAATTCCATTGAATAAATGCTCTTTGCCTTTAGTTTTTAAATTTAACATCCTTTTTTTAAATATATACTTTATGGGTTCTTATATTCCAGCGTTCCTGGACATGTGGGCATGCTCACATATCTCTCTATTGCTGGCGTGATGTCAACAAAAGATGGTACCTTTGTTGGTGTTTGTTTTAGTTTGATGGATTGCCCTGTTTTGTGCTTTATCCTGTTTTACTTTTATTGAAAATAGGTTTTTTTCATACAATATATTCTGGTTGTGATTGTCCTTCCTCTACTCTTCCCAGCTCCCCACTACCACATTCCTACCCTTTCTGTTCTCAGAAAACAAACAGGCATCTAAAGAATAATAATAAAGTAAGATAAAAATAAAACCAAACACATTGTAATAGGATGAAACAATCAAACAAGAAAAAAGGCCAAAGAAGAAGCATAAGAAACACATAAAGACATAGACGCACACAAATTCCTATAGGAGTCTCACAAAATACACAAGCCCAGAAGCCATAAGCCCAAGGTATCTATATATCTATATATCATCTATATATCTCTATCTCTATCTATCTATCTATCTATCTATCTATCTATCTATCTATCTATCTATCTATCTATATCTCCAAGGACTTATAGTGTTAAAAAAGCCCTGACAACATTATGAGACAAAAAAACCTTCAAAGATACTGTCGAGTTCATTTTGTGTTGTCTATCTACAGCTGGGTGTGGGATCTACCCTTTAGAGGTGAAGAAAAGAAAGGATGGTCATAAATTATTATTCAGGCAAAAAATGCAAGCTAAAACAGAAGGAACATTACAGATACAAAAGTGTAAATTAAAAAAAAAAGGGAAGTAAAATGAAAGATGATTTCATGTCATTCAGCATTTCCTCCTTACTGGTTAAATGTGTTTTCCAACCTTCTTCTTGTTGTATGCAGTTGAGAGTGCAGGTGGGTAGAACTCCATAGAAGAAAGGCTGCTGTCCATCTCTGTGGAGGTACCCACCTGTCAGCTACCACCTCTAGAGATACCGGTGTCTGGGCCCTGGAGGCTCTTTGTAAGATGCAGCCATCCTCGTGTCTATCTGGTTATGTGTTCTCTCTCCTTGTCTGGGTTTCTGACTGTTTTATTCCCCAGTGTCTCAGTTTGTATCTGAGAATACTTGGATCTGGGAGGCTGTACCAGGTCCAATATAGTTTTGTCTCCCAGCTGTCATGTGCTGTAATGGCTGTTCTCAGTTGTCAACTTGACTACACCTGGAATGAGTTAAAATCCCAGCCGATGGGCAGGGGTGTGAGGGATTCTTCTTAATTACATCATCAGACATGGGAAGGCACACTTGAAATCCAGATCATTTGAGGTCAGAAGACCCACTCTAAATCTGGGCCACCCCTTCTTGTAGCAGGCTATAAAAAAACGTAGAAGGAGGAAACTTTTGATTTTTTGCCTGCTTGCCCTTACTCTTGATGGCAAGTTCATTCCTTCGTTGGAATTATTAGATCCTACTTCTTCAGGATTCTGATGCATACCAAAGACCAGCTGAGACATCAAGCCATGTGGACCAAACGCTATTGGATTCTTAGACTTTCCTTCAGAAGACAGCTATTGTTGGACTAGCTGGACCACAGTCTGTAAGGTACTCTGACAAATCCTCTGTGTGTGTGTGTGTGTGTACGTGTGTGTGTCTGTGTGTCTGTGTGTACGTGTGTGTGTATATATGTGTGTGTGTGTATATGTGTGTGTGTGTGTGTTTGTTTTATCAGCTCTGTTTCTCTGTAGAACCTTGCATTCTTCAGGCTTGTAATTCTATGGTGCTTTTGGAAGTTCTCAGATTTTAGTTTCTGTTGCCTTTCTGCCACATTCTACCTTGCCAGCATTACTGCAGTCACCTGTCTGTTGGTGATGTGCTGTACCTCACTTTTTGTTTGTAAAGTCGAGGTATGGATGCAACTAACATCCTTTGTTTACATTTTTATTAAGATGAGAGGAAAAAAAATACCCTTAAAGATATTCCCCCCATCTTTTTTATTTTTTTTTTTAAACCCACTGGATAAGCAAAAATTACTGGTCTTGTCTAATGAGAAGAGTGATAAATGTAGCTATAGCTTTTCTTCCCATGGTGCCAGGAATTTAATGGAGCCTCTTGGTTTGCTTTTGAAGTGACCAAGAACAACTGGAATTGTGCATCGGCTCAGAGTTTTGCGGTGCTAAAGAGGCAGCAGTTTGGCACTGGGTTGCAAAAGGGAAGGGTGGCGCCATATTTAGTTACTCTGCTCTCTTTACCTTGCCCACTGGGGAACAGGCTAGGAGCCTAGGGGCTGACCATTTGGCTATCTTCTTGGAGTCAAGATTGCTGCAGATTATTTCCAAAGACTCCTTTGAAAACCACCCACTTTGTCAGGTGTCCAGTATGATCGTGACCACCTGGACTTCCTTTGGCTTTACCGGCCTCCTCCCAACAGAATAAGTAATTTTTTTCTGAGTGTGCACAGTCTTGTCCCTGTTTATGGAATTGGTTTCTAGGCTTGGTAATAGGTCTTCTGCATATATTGCAGCCGCAAGTGTTTCTTCGCACACAGCAGCTGCTGTTCCTATGGCAACAGGTGCATTTAAATTCACAACATTATTGAACTTTTCTTCCCCTCCTTGTCTGCAATTTGGGAACAAGAAAGAGTGATGTTTTTGAGGAGGGAAGATGTTGCCATGAAAGAGATGGGGAAAGAAAAAGAATTTTTAATGATAGGAATTAATAAAATATTCAATACAAGCAGAATACTGTTTGCTTTCAGAGGATAGTATTGACCAGAGGGATGGTGACTTTGTGGTAGGCACTAAAATATTCTAAAATCAGGAATAATCCAGTGTTCAATATAGAGTAAAATGCATTATTATACAGGCAAAAGTTGTTCCAAAATCAACTGTAGCAAAAGATGTGTGGAGACTGGCATTGGTTTAAGTCTCTCCTATCCATCTATAAAATTTTTATTTGTCTCCCATTTTGAATGACCAGGAAGCTTACAGAAACATGCTGTTTAGAGCTGATACAGCCCAAACACTCAAGGGGGATAAGCATTATCTGTGAGACTGCATTGCTCCTGCTTGTTAATGCTCGGTCGGTGCTGTCTTGAAAGCTGCATTTCTCATACAGTAACCTGGAGTGTTAGGAAAGCATTGGACATGCCTTGAATCTGTAGCCTTTCTTGTCATTTAAATCCAGAAATGTAGAGAGCCACTTTTATCTCTGTGTGTGGGAGTTGGTGAATGAGCAAGACACAGGGAAACAAAAGTCTGTAGAGTCATTTTCTCCATGTAGCTGGACAGGAATGAAAGGATTTTCAATATAAGCCAAGTAAGTACATATGTCCATTGAATTTACATTTTAGAAGTTTACTGGGGAGGTATGTGGGTTTGTTGAATAGGAATTGTGGGAGAAAACAGCTGAAAGAAGATTGGAGTGTGTAGACCTGCTGGAGCAGTAAGAGCCAAGGAAGGAGTAGAGAAGAAGACAAGATGGGCTTTGAAGAGAGAGGAGGGAAAAAGAAAAAAAAAACAACAACCAACCAACCAAAACCCCAAATCAACCAACCAACCAAAACCCCAAATCAACCAACCAACCAACCAACCAACCAACCAACCAACCAACCAGCCAATCAAACCAACAAACCAACCAACCAAAACCCCAAACTAACCAACCAACCAACCAACCAACCAACCACCCAACCAAAACCCCAAATCAACCAACCAACCAACCCCCCAAATCAATCAATCAATCAATCAATCAATCAAACTGATCGACCAAAACTAAACAAAAAGCTGTTTACTCTCATTTGGGAAAAAGCAATTAATGAATTATTATACAAAAATGTATTTTATTTGCCAAAGAAAAGGAAAGAAAAGAAAAAAGAAAAGAGAGCAAGGAAGTGGGCTGAAGAGAGGCTCTGGGTGATGGAATTCAAGGCCACGTGCATAGAGTGTAAGAGGGCTTTAGAGATGTGTTTACTGTGTGGTATACATACCTCCTTTATTGACTTGTCAAGGGTCTTTTGGGGGAAGAGCTACATTAATTTTTCAGTGTTTTCCAGGTTGAATGTCCTTAAAAATTATAAAGTGTAAACTTATTAAGCAGGATAACTATCAATGTTTACTTATCCACAGTAACTGTACTCATGTATCTACACTCATATATCTTGAGTTAAAGTGAGAGACATCTCTTTTTGGAAGCCCTGGGAATCTGTCAAGATCAGCCTGATAGGTCTGGATTTCTCATGGCATCCTCACCTCCTGTTGTAAGAGACCATGAACAAAAACTGTTTGGGAAAGACAGGATTTATTTCATTTGTACTTCCATATCATATCCCATTATCAAAGGAGATCAGGGCAGGAACTCAAGGCGGGAACTGGAGGCAGGAACTGAAGAAGAAACCAGAGGGAACACTGTTTACTGGATTGCTCCTCATAGCATGCTCAGTCTGCCTTTTTACACAACACCTGACTAGGGGTGGAATCACCCACAATGTTATAGACAAAACTCCCATAGACTTGCCCATAGGCCAACCTTGTGGGAGCGTTGTCTCAATAGATGTTTCCTTTTCTCAAATGACTTGTGCCAAGTTGACAAAAGCCAAAACAAACAAAAAACAAACCACCCTTAAAACAACCCCTCCCCCCAAACAACCAACACACTTTCTTAATCTTAACATGTTGCCTTTCTGCTCCTTCTAAAATAGATATCAGTGCTAAAGCAGAGGCTAAATTCTAGTCTTTTATGAGAGGGCTATTGTAATACTATGTAGGTTTATGTTTACATATGGGGTAACAGAACCTATATCTTAGAAATAGCTTTTTGATCTTTCTATACTTCTAATGACAATCCCAATGTCGTCAAGACAAAACCTTCGTCACTAAAACTTTTTGTTCTTAGTCAATGTCCTGGGTGTCAAATGGATCCAAAATGAGCCTGTGTGGTGGAAACATCTAAGAAAATGGAATTTGGTGGTAAGCACCATTTGAGCTACTTACAGCATGACTCCACGAGGTCAGATATTAAGAGAAGAAAAGGGAATTGATATGGAGAAATATAGAGGCAAAATAGAGTAAGGAGGTAGCCAGGGTGACTGGTATAGTTGGCCGGGTCCATCCATATCTCTTATGAGACTTGTTGTGTTTTATAAAAAAGAAAAAAGGCCAAGCATATGTTTGATAGAGTGAAGTATGGTGAGTTGGAAGGGGTGCCTTGGTAGGACCCCCCTTCCCCCTGAGGTACCAGCCACATGAATAGAGTTTATTTAGGGCATGGGAAGAGGAGTTGAGAAGGGAGGAGAGAGAGAGAGAGAGAGAGAGAGAGAGAGAGAGAGAGGGGGGGGCAAGCAGCCCCCTTTTACAATAAGCCAGGTATACCTGGCTGTTGCTAGGTAGCTGTGGGGCGGAGCCTAGAAGGAATGCTAACAAGGCTAGTCTTCAGTTCTCATTCTTTGGCTTTACAAAATTCTCTAGTCCAATCAATTCACCCAATTTCTACACTTGGATGGAACAGATTTTATTTGCTGAAATTAATATTCTTTAATAGCTACTTGAGAAATCTCTGAAAGGGAGAACATTTCACAAAGGGTGTTTTGTTGTTCACCTTGACTGTTACTATGAACATGAGGAGCTAGAGGAGGCTTGCAGGGAGATACATAGCTGAGGAGGGTGGGCTCAAGTTGAGCAGAAGCATTATAAAAAGCTCGCTTTGTGGCAGAGCTTTAGAACCCTCAACTGAAATTCATTAGGCCCCATTGAATGTGGAGGAAAGCTTGGCCCAGCCTGGCTAGAATGAGGTCAGGCATTCATGGAACACTTCTTCTGTGTCATTTAAAATAAAACTGGGCCAAGCAGCGATTAATGTTCCAATGCCATTATGAAACATAATGAAACTGTTGGCCACAGACAGAAAATGGCAAAACCATTACTGGGTTGACTGTAGTGAGCTGCAAACAACGCTTCGTGTGAACAGTTTTGTGACTTGGAGGAAAAGCCAAAGGCCATCACAAAGTGTGTTCCTGTGTATGCTTGAAAAGAAGATGTTTATGTCCTGGTGTTGGCGGTGGGGGTAGGGGGTGGCCCTACCAGGTTTCAAAACACTGAAAACAATCTGCCAGGGTGACCTCAAGGGGGAGCTTTTGCAGAGCTCACTCCTTTCACCCATGGAAAAATGTCAGGGCTTATTTATGTGAGGAAAAAGAAACCCAAACAAAGCACAGATAGCATTTGAGAGAAACTGTCTTCTATGCATTTGGCCAAATAAAGGAAGGAAGGAGAGGCGCGGCTCTCCCTTTGATCTTTAGCAATGAAAGGGAAAGTGGAGCCACAAAGATAGCTCCTGATGTTGCTTTTCTATGCTTCTTTCTTGAGTCTTCCTCCCTACCCACCCCCTTCCTTCTTCTTTAGGCTTTTTGAAAAATGTAACTGAAAACCATAGCATTCTACCAATATGAAGATTTCTTACCCAGTAGCACGTTTTAAGGAAAGCCCACCTTTTGCATATGGAGATCATCAAATTGGTAAGTAGAAAATGAAAGCACCTTAGGCTATGCAACTTCTACAACTAGACAGTTCTCTTTACTAATATCTGTGTACATTGCTTTATAAAGCAGTTTTTAGGATAAGTAAGTAGGAGAGGTATAGATATAGGGCTGGAGAATTTTAGAATTAAGACAAAAAGGAGCATTTATAGTAGAAACGTATTGGTGGGACTGTATACTGTGTAACCTTTATTTGGAAGGGCATGGAAAACTTCTGTAACAGCCAAGAATGTAGACTAGTCAGTTTCAGGAACCTGTTAGCCACAAAGCACCCCCCCACCCCAAGCTAGGTCCAAGAACAAAAAGGCAGGATATGAGCTATCTGGATGATTCTAGGGAATGGTCAGCCATAAAGTGAATAACATTGACCAGACCACATTCTTGTGCATAATGAGTGTGTAGGATGTTTTCCTTATGACCCCGACTCAACTAGGGGCTGGATCTCTTTAGAATTTTCCACTGTTCTCTTGTTATGTTTCCTTGGTAACCCCCCTCACCCCCTAGTTTGTGGTTTTTCTCTTTAAATACCCCTTACTCCTTGTGCTTGGGGTCGAACTCCTCTGGCCTGCTAGGCTACGTGTTTGACCCCAGATCTGGCTTCCCTTCCTCCCCCTGAATAAACTTCATGCTGTTGCATCAAGATTGGTCTCTCATGAGTTATTGGGTGGTCACATCATCCCGAGACTTGAGTGAGGGTCTCCCCAGCTCTGGGGGTCTTTCATAGATAACTATCATTTTTGTAAATATTTCTAGGGAAGAGCTAACATTTATTGATAGTACCTTTTATTAAGAAAGACACTCTCTATAAGCAACTCTCAAACTTCATGCTCAAGTATACCAAAGTGCACTTATCTAATACAAGAAAAATGTCTCCATTCTAGCAAATTAGACTTCAACTTCTATGCTATTGGAGGGCACAGGATTTTAGCTAAAGTAACTGATAGCTTTGGCAACACTGTTGCTGTTGGGCTGTAACTCTGAGTATTAGGTAAAAGTAAACTATATAATATAATATAATATAATATAATATCATAACATATAATATATAATATATAATATAAAATATACAATATGTAAAATATAAAATATATATTATATATGGTAAATAATGATGACCAGAAAACATAATATTTTAAGTAAAATATGTTATGTTACAGGAACTTTGCTGACATAGCTCTCAAATTTAATTTTCCCTTGCTACATCCCTGAGCTGTAGATGCCAAACTGAGATTTCTACCTATATTTGTACTCAGTTTTGGTTGGGGAAAATAATTCACTGGAATAGATAATTTTTTGAGCTGAGAGGAAGTCAGAAGAGAAAATGAATACAAAAGTATTAATAAATGTGTCAAATAATATTAGCATATGGCTGACACGGTGGAAAACAGCTATGGATTTTCTTTTTATTGTGAACTTTTGAGACTGCATGATGTCAGATTTTAATGAGTTTTCTCATTTTTAATTGTGTCTTCTATTGTCATTACTTCAATTAACACAGAGAAAAATTCAACATGATTTTCATCTTGTTAATATCAAGGAAAAAAGCAGCTACCCAATAACTGCAATATGTATTAACACTGATAAAAATAATCAGACCTTTCTGCACTTTTTATTGAAAAAATATTTTTTATATAATATATTCTGATTATGGTTCATACACTCCAAACTCTTCCCGGATCCACCCCACCTTCCCACCCACCCAATTCCACATACTTTTTGCTCTTTCTCATTTGAAAAGAAACAGGCATCTAAAACCCAAATCAAACCAAACCAAACCAACCCCCACAAACAAACAAACGGGAAGGAGAGAGGAAGAGAGAGAGGAAGGGAGAGAGGAAGGGAGAGAGGAAGGGAGAGAAGAAGGGAGTGGGGAAGGGGGAGAGGAATAGAGAGAGGGATAAGGAGAAGTCTGATGAGTTTTCTTTTGCAACTGAACATTCATACATTACTTCTGGTTTAGAAAATTTAATACTTTTTAAGAAGTGTATGATTTAAAAAACAGATACGTATTAGACAGTATAGAAATCAGGCAGTAGAAAAATAGAAACTACTATATTTCTTTTGAACATGAGAATAAGAATATATATATATATATACATACATTTATATGTATATATATATATGTATATGTGCAACACAATCTCTTTCTGTCCATTGAGGATTAGCTGTTATCTTTATTTGTCAAAATGTTTCCTTATATTTAAGTGACATACAGTATTGAGTTTGAACTAGTATTTATAGTGTTTAAAATTTCAAAATATTTGATTTAAATAAAAATAAAGTTTTCTTATATAAAACCAAGCAAAACCCCAACCAAACAAACCGGAATAGGACAAAACAAATAAATGAACAGGAAAACTAAGAGCCAAAGAAAAGTCACAAGAAACAAAGATGTGCTCATTCTCAATCCTTTGGTACCATGCAGAGTGCTTCCCAGTACCACAAACACCAGTCAGTAGGTGTGAAGGTTCTAGGTAGATACCAGCTTCTTCATGTTCAATGAGTTGTGAAGGTGTTTTCTTCAGGATGAGGGCTTTACCATCAGTTTGTGGAAATCAACCAATAGCTTTGGCAATAGCCTAGGTTGTTTGGGAGTTTCCATAGGGTCCCTTTTGGCCAATGACTTAATTACATATATTCCATTCCTGGTACTGAAGTCTTTATTTGATGATGAGAGATGTCCAGGTGGGGCTTCATCAACCTTGGTATCTCGTGATTCCACTTAGATATGCATACTTTACATATGTCTATATTTTAGGAAGTTTCTACTGTGTTAGGTTTCCATACCACCTCTCAGATGGTCCTTAGTTTTAACTGTTCCAGCCCATACTCCCTTTCTCAGTTCTTCTTCTCCCTGCTTTCCTCTCTGACTCTCCCATTCTAGTTCTTCCCTTATCTATCCATAGCTAACTATTCTATTTGCCTTTCTTAGGGTGATCCATACCCAACCCCTGTGGTCATATACCTTGTAGCCTGCTTATCAATGATTTAACAACTAACATCCACATATAAATGAATACATGCCATATTTGTCTTTTTGGGCCTGGATTACCTCACTCAGGATGCTTTTCTTCTATCTCCATCAATTTACCTGTGATTTTCATGATTGAATTAATTTTTAAAAAAAAAACAGCTGAGTAATATTCCATTGTGTAAATGTACCACATTTTTTTTTTTTTATCTATGTGTCTGTTAACAGACATCTAGTCTGCTTCTAATTTCTGGCTATTATGACTAGAGCATCAATGAACATGGTTGAGCCAGTGTCTTTTTATGAATAGAGCATCAGTGAACATGGTTGAGCCAATGTCTTTTCAGTGGGACTTAGAGTCTTTTAGGTATATGTCCAAGAGTGGTATAGGTAGATCTTGAGGTAGATCAATTTTCAGCTCCCCAAGGAACTTCCACACTGATTTCCATAGTGACTGTAAAAGTTTGCACTTCCACCAGCAATGGATGAGTGTCCCCTCACTCCATACTCTCACCAGCATGAGCTGTCATTTGTTTTATTGATCTTGGCAAGTCTGAATGATGTAATCTGGAATCTCAACATAGTTTTGATTTGCATGTGCCTAATGACTAATGATGCTGAAGTATCTTAAGTACTTCTCAGCTATCACTGTTTCCTCTTTTAAGAATTCTCTGTTTTGATCTGTGCCCCATTTTAATTGGGTTTTCTTTATGTTCATGTTTGTTTTTTTTATTTTATTTATTTATTTTTTTAGTTTTTTATTTACATATTTTAGATATCATTCCTCTATTGGATATATAGTCAGTAGACATCTCTCCCAATTCAGTAGCTTGCCTCTTTGTCCAAATTGTGGTGTCCTTTGCTACACAGAAGTTTTGTTCAGAATCACAAGAACCCACGATAGTGAAAACAATCTTGAATAATAAAAAATCTGCTGAAGGTATCTTCAGCTGCAATTTCAAGTTTTACTACAGAATGATAATAATAAAATCAGCATGGTATGGGCATAAAGACAGACTTAAATTGAAGACCCAGACACATGTATGGACACCTGATTTCTGATAAAAAAGGCAGAAATACACACTCAAAAAAAAATCCCAACAACAAAAAAACCCAAAAACCAAAACCCACAGCATCTTCAAAGAAATGGGGCTGGTCAACTAGATGGCTGCATGTAGAGAAGTGCCAACAGGTCCATTCTCATCGGCCTGCACAAAGCCCTTTTTTCCACAATTGCTTTTGGTCATGGTGCTTCATTAAAGTCACAGAAACCCTAACTAAGACACTTTATACTGCAGTTTCTAACTAATTAGGATATTGCAGTTTCCATTACTGATGGTTTGAAATCATCTTCCTAAAATGCTAAAAGTGCTACTTGCAGTTTGAAGTACTACACAGTGGCTGCATTCAATACTAATAGACCTTTTTCTATCAAGTGCTCTATTACAGAGTGGCACAAAACTAGAGAAAAAAGGAAGAGTAGACACCTCTTCAAAATCAGGATGAAGACAGCAACAGACTTGATAAGGTCAATGAGACACACTATCTCTTGTTACAACTGCTCAAAAGTTTCTGATTCTTAAGGAGATTTGAAAACTAGCGGTAAAACATTTTTATGTAGGCCTAAGGTTTGTTGGAAGAATGTTTACAGAGGGTGCAAAACCTTTATGATTATCATTTTATTGTACAACTTCCATTGATTATGTCCTGGCTCAAGTTTTGCCAACTTGACACAAGTTAGAGTCATTTGGGAAGAGGGAAACTTAATTGAGAAAATACATATGTAAGACTGGCTTGTGGACAAGTCAGTTGTATATTTTCTTGATTGATGATTGGTGTTGGGTGATGTCATCCCTGGGCATGTGGTTCTGGATTATATAAGAAAGCAGACTGGGCAAGCCATGAGGAACAAGGCAGTAAGCAACATTCTTCCATGGCCTCTGCTTTAGTTCCTGATTCCAGGTTCCTGCCTTGAGTTCCTGACATCAATTCCATCAATGAAACTGGAAGTGATCCTTTAAGTAGTTTTTGGTCATGGTATTTTATCACAACAATGAAAAATCTAACTATGCTATCTCTCACTCAGCATTTTAATTGTCTTTGTATGCTTCTATAAGGTAAAAAAATTAAGTTTAAGCATTGTTTTAAAAAGATAGTCGTCAAATAATTATTTCAATCCCATGCCCAGAAGAGACAGATGGATCACAAAGTGTCTTTTCTGGTGTGGGGCCTTAG
>JADRCD010219087.1:0-17859 GCA_019843815.1 Montemys delectorum
TAAGCTGAGAGTTGACAGTTTTGCTGTACCAAGGAATGAATTGTAGGCATGATTTTTAGATACAGACTTCCTGCTATGGTCAAAAAGCTATTTGACTTGAGTGTGTGACTTTATTCTCCGCCCACAGAGAACAGGTTACATTCATTTAAGAAATGGTGTGTGTGTTAAGATGGTCTAACCATAAAGTCATTCACCAACTGTTTCAATGAACAATGGTTCTGCATGGAAGGTGGTACAGACATTAGGTGAGGATGAGAATCTGGTTCATTGGCTGTGATGATTTTGAAAAGCATTCATCTCAGAGAAAGAGTAACGTATAAAGTCCTCTTCTTCAAACTTGATACAAGAGCTAGAAATGTCAAGCAAAGCATTCAGTCTCACTCTTTGTTGTTCTCTTTCATACAAGCCACCTCCCAAGTTAATTGTCTATGTCTCCTTTGGGTATATAAATACTTTTGAAATATATAAGCTGTTCTGAAAACCATAGTACAGTGTAAAAACATGAAATAAACAATACTAATAGAGAGGCTGATATAGGAGAAGCAAGATTTCAAGACCCTTACGTTGTACACAGCAAAACACTGTCACAAACAAGCTGAAAGTATATATAGATTGTACAATATTGGATCTATTTCTCCAATTACCAAAGCAGTAAGGGTTTTTATTTTTTTATATGAAGTTATGTATTGTTATTTCAAGGTCTGTAAAGAACTGTATTGGAATTTTGATGGTTAGTGCATTGAATTTGTCGATAGTAGAATGGCCATTTTTCCTATGTTAATCTTACTGATCCATGAGCATGGGAGATCCAAATAGAATTCTCGGCAGAGCAATCTCAATTGGCTGAGAAACACTTAAAAAGTGTTCAATATCTCTATCTACCTGTAAAATTCAAATAAAAACTAATGAGATTCCATCTTATACCTGTTAGTGGCTAAGATCAAAAACACAAGTGACAGTCCTTGCTGGTGAGGATGTGGAGCAAAGGGAACACAACTCCACTGACGGTGGGATTGCAACTTGGGATTACAGAATGTACAGACACTTGGGTAATCGACATAGCTGCTTCTCAGAAAACTGCGAATCACTGAACTTGAAGACTCAGTTATACCACTCCTGGATACATACCCAAAGGACGCTCCATTATGTCATAAGGACACATCCTCAACTATGTTCATAGCAGCTTTATTTATAATAGCTGGAAACTGGAAACAACCATATGGATAAAAAAAGTGGTACATTTATACAATGGAGTGTTACTCAGCTGCTAAAAACAATGGTATCATGAAATTTGCAGGCAAATGGGTGGAACTAGAAACAAAACCATCTTGAATGAGGCAACCTAGACTTAGAAAGACAAATATTGTATATGCTCACTTAGAAGTGAATGTTAACTATAAAGTAAAAGGCAATCATGCTACATTCCACAGCCCCAGAGAGGTTTTGTAACCAGGAGAGTTTAAGGGAGTATGCAAGGATCGCCTTGGAAAATGGAAATAGATTTCACTGGTAGACTATGGGTGTGTGGGGTGGGGAACATGAGGGATCAGGTTGGAGGAGGAAGGGAGGAAGTGCTGGGAGAGACAACTAGAACTGGGGAGCATTTTAGGGCGAAGTGTAAACCTAATGTAATGGAAACTATATGGAATCTATGAAAGTAACCCCAGCAAAGACTCATAGTAATGGGAGACATGGAGCCTGAACCAGCCCCAGCAAGGCCTCAAGTGGAGGGACTGGGACACTAACCCAGCCACAAAACCTTCGACCTACATTTTGTCCTGCCTGCAGAGTATTCTGATATCAGGGCCTGTGAGAATGATCATCAAAGAGACCAGAGAGACTTCATCCAGCAACTGGTGAGAGTACATGCTGAGAACGACAGCCAAATATTAGGTGGAGCTCCAGAAGTCCTTTGGAGGAGGGAATGAACGATCCCAGGAACTCAGAGGGATCTGGGACACCATGAAAACATGCTCATAGAGTCAACTGACTGGGACTCATGGGGGCTTGCAGAGATCAGGGAGCCTCTGTGGGTCTCACCTAGGTCCATGTTATGGCTAAGCAGCTTGGAGTTTTTGTGGGACTCCTAACAGAGGGAACAGGGGCTTCCCCTGACTCTTTTGCATATTAATTGGACCCTTTTCCTCCTGTTGGGTTGCCTTGTCTAGCCTTGATGTGATGGTCTGTGATGGTCTTATTGTAGCTTCTTATGTTATATTTGGTTGATATCCCTGGGAGGCCTCCTCTTTTCTGAGGGGAGACAGATGAGTGGCTCTGGGAGAGAGGGGAGTTGGAAGGGAGAGACTGAGAGAAAGAAGAGGGAAGGGAAACCGCAGTAGGGATATAATATATGAGAGAGGAATAAAAAAATCTATAAAACAAAAAGAATGGAAGAATTTAAGTATTTTTTATTATTAAAATAATACATTTATGAAAATGTAAAATTGTGTAAGGAACTGTGGGGTCAAGGACACAGTTCAGAGGGACGGTACTGCCTATGATGTGTAAGGTCCGGAGCTCAGTCCCCAGCTAACATAAAGTCACAATACAAGCACCAAACAATGAACTCCACTGTCAGCGCCTATATGTTGCGAGTGATTTTCCTTGGTGAAGATCCATAGCAGACTTCCTTATTGCTTCTCCAGATCATTTTTGAGATCTTGTTTGTTTTTCCCATTTGGGGACTTTTTATTGCCAGGCACTAAGAAGTTATTCTATATACTCTCATTTGAAGGGAGTGGACAACTTTGGGGCCCAATAGTCACAAGAGGAGGGAAATACATAGGAGAAAAAAAAATCCGATCTTACACCAATGGAGGGAGAAAGAATAGAGCAAGAGCAAGAGCAAGCAGTAGGAGCTTAGGCTGAGATACAGTACAGGATACACACAGTAACAGCCAGAAAGCCGTAATGAAGAATTTCATTTCTGGTGATGTAAATGGCTGCCAGATAGGTCTGGGCCAGGAGTGGTCTACAGAGAGAGTGCCAGGACAGCCAAGGCTACACAGAGAAACCCTGTCTCGAAAAAAAAAACCAAAAAAAAAAAAAAAAGTCACCCGGCTGTGAGTGGCACTGATAGGACAGAGAGAAAGCAAAGCTATTGTTCTCAGCTCAAAAGGTGGAAGTCGGCTGTAAATCAAGGGTGTGCTGGGGACAGGGAGGTGATGCCAGCAAGCCCTTCATTCAGATCCTTCCACACTGATCTTTAGAGAGCTGACTGGAGACACTGTGGAGTGCCTGAAGCGTGGCATGGACTCATAGAACTCATAAGTAATCTACATTAAATTAAAATTAATCGACATTAAATTACAATGTGGTCCTCAAGGCTGAGAATATTGAAGGCTGGGGAGGAACTAGGCTTAGGTACTTGGAGCACCACCTCTCTGGTCTGAAAAAAGAGTCTCCTCTCTGCTCTCTCTCTGTGTTTATAGGCTGTACATCAAGGTACCTCCTTTCTTAAGATCATTCTCTGCCTCTTTTCACTTCTACTACATAGTGTGTGTGAGAGGGGATATATATATATATATATATATATATATATATATATATATATATATATGTGTGTGTGTGTGTGTATGTTTGTATATATATTTGCATTTGTGTCTATAAATTGTAATTAGACAAATCACTCTACAAGTTTGATTATATATATGGATATACATATATATATATATATATGTATATGTATATGTATATGTCAGGTTTATCATTTTGTGTGTTTAATTTCCCAGTGGCTGCCAAATCTTACTCATTCTTTAAAAAATGAAGTGGTTTTTAAATCTAATTCTTTTGGATGTCAAAGCGCTTTTAAAATTTATCCTCCTCCCAATTGAGTCTATTTAGAATCCCAGTTCTTATTACAAGTTAGTCCCATGAGCTTTGAGATTCTCAAGAGTGCACAGTAATTTAATGTAGATTTCTTATCTTTGAGCCTGTGTGAAGCCTCGACCTCTCTTGTTCACATTAAACACTGTTTCTGCACATTCCCCTTGTTGAGCTCCCTGTGGCTTTAGGCTATTCTGAACTGTAGCATGGTGTTGCTGTGGAATGTAGCTTTGTGTGAATCCTGGTATGAATTTATCAAGTCTGGCAAAGGACTTTACAAATCACAAAAGCCTGGGTAGAGCTGCATTTCTTTGCTGTTCATTTCTTTATCAATTATTTACTGAGCATCAGTAATAAATTACCTCATAGTCAGTAATTACCGTGTATTTACTAGCTTAGAGCTTGCATTGTGCAGTTATTTAAGGTATAGTTTTTAACGTAATTTTTTATTGATTCTTTGTGAATTTTATGCTATGCACCCAATCCCACTCATTTCCTAGTACTTCCATAGCCACCCTCCACCCCAGTAGCCTCCTCACAAAAGAAAAAAACAAAATAAAACATTGTGGAAGCTGCTGTGTGTCATGGTGTGGTGTGTCTAACAGTATACCCTTTTGTCCAGACATCTTCACTTGCAGACGTTCATTGCACAGAGTCATTGGTCTGGTTCAAGGCCTCTGACTTGTGCTACACCATCAATATTGGACCCTCAATGAGACTTTTCTCTTTTATCCTGCCGTTGCCCTGAGTCATGGAGATCCTGTAGCTTTGGATCTGTAGTACTGGCCCCTTCACGTGCTCCAATGGCCCATAGATTTTTGTAGATGTTGAGGCGGGTCAACTTAAAGCCCTGGATCTCCCCTGGGTGGTAACTGAGTTGTTCAGGTCTCCCACACTGACATCACCAATGGCACCACTGTGCAATGGCTGTTGAGAGGTAGGGCCAGCTCAGCAAGGTTCTTGGCATCAACATGGCTTCAGGGGGCAGCCCAAACCAAGGACATCTGCATGACCTTTGATGGGACATGGGCTGTGGGCATCCACACAGACCCCTGCTGCTGTAGGCCTTAGATCCTGCCATGGCCCTCAGCATGGTGTTATATATAATATTCATTACATAGGAAAAGAAATCAGTATGGCTAAGCCAGTTTAATCATGAGCATTATCAAGGCTAAATCCTTTTGCAGTAAAATATTAGTAAAGTAAAATACTTATCAGTACTATATTTTTGACACCATCTCAACCCATCATTTCCAATGAAAATGGTGTGACTTTTGTTGTCTGTCATACTAGAACTTCTCCCTTTTGGATCTATTACCTTTTACCTTAGAACGGGATTGATATTCTCATGACGTTCTAAAGAAAGAAACCAGACTATGAAGAAAATAAAGGCAGAGCTTAGTTGCAAGCTCTGACTAAATGACACTTCAATACCTGGCCAGTTCAGTATATGTACTGATTATAAACTAGTCAAGGCATTCATTTAGATTGTAGTTGGCCCAAAAGTAATGGGAATATTAACGATGGTGCCATAATCCATTTTGATACAGGATTTCACACGTTCAATTTTTGACAGTTGGATGTAAAAAAATTCCACTAATACTTAACTTTATGTAAAAGAACAAGTATAATGCAGATTTAATAGTAATAAATTTTGTATACATTTTATCAAAATATTGTGTATGCAATTGTGAGGATTTCAATTTTCAAAATGGCAGAATAGCTATTTCTGTAAAAGAAATAAATACTATACACAATGATTAGTTGCAGGTCTTAAAGAATCTCTTATTATAAATGACTTTACAATAATGTTCTTAAGCTTTTATGTACTGAGGAAATTCTGTGATTTCTGTAAGCCATTGTACAGAATTACTATTTTTTTCCATTTATTCAACTTGCTCTTCTGGAAACTGAAATATATATATGTAAACTAAAAAAAAAAAGTACTGGGCTATCTCTCCAGGTCTCAAACTTCATTTGAAAAGTGAAAAATCACTTGCATTTCACTAATAACTTCCCTTACTAGCCAATCCGTTCTCCAGACCAGGAAGGTCAATGACATTTTCTCTTCTGATGTCTTTAAATTGGATTGATAAGCTTGAACACTATAGATATTTTTGGCTTGGTAATTCTTTGCCCAAAGTTGTATGATATTATTGTAGAATGTTTAACAGCATCTTTGACCTTTTCTGACTCCTTGTCTGCTGCATATTCTCTGTTGGGTTAAAAGATGTGGGTCAACCCAGCATGGGTTGGGAAGGAGTATCAATGTGGACTAAATTTATAACACTGGTGGTTTGAATAAGCATACACTTAGACACAGAAGAGCTATTGTAAATTTTGTTAACACAGCAAAATGTAGTTAATTTTCCTAATGGAGTAACTATGCAGCCAAATATTTTGTTCTCTGAAGAAGCTAGGCTGAGGGCACCTGATAATGCACAAATTAAGAGGCTCTTAAGTTTATTTTGAAGAGTACTTAATGTACAATGAGAGATTGTGTGACTCTAGGTTAATAAAACTTCCCTACTTTACACGTGCTATTAAATTTTCTTTCTACCTCCTATCCAAGCATGGTGGTGCCCACCTTAAATCTCATTACTTGGGGGACAGAGGCAGGAGAATCTCTGAGTGGTTAATCTGTTATATATAATGGGATAACAAATTGGAGAGCCCGTTGTCACATTTGATGGAAGTGTAGTGACAAAATTGAAGCAAGTAGATAGCCGCTGAACTGTTTATTTTTGTAGATACATTTATTTTTATTTTTTATTATTATTTTACTTATTCACTTTACATCCTACTCACTGCCTCTTTCCTGGACTCTTCCTCCCACAACCTTTCCCCCTATCCTCCCTCTCCTTCTCCTCTGAGCAGATGGGGTCCCCAGGTATCCCCTCACCCTGGTACTTCAAGTCTCTGCTAGGCCAGGCACATTCTCTCCCATTGAGGTGAGACAAGGTAGTCCAGCTAGAACAACATATCCACATACAGGCAACCGTTTTTGGGATAACCCCTATTCCACTTGTTCAGGGTTCACGTAAAGACCAAGCTGCACATTTGCTACAAATGTGTGGGAAGACCTAGGCACAGCCAATGTATGTTCTTTGGTTGGTAGTTCAGACTCTGAGAGCCCCAAGGGTCCATATTAGTTGACTCTGTTGGTCTTCCTGTCAAATTCCTATCCTCCTATTCTTCCATAAGAGTCACCAAGCTCCATCCACTGTTTGGCTGTGGGTGTCTGCTTCTTGCTGAGTCAGCTGCTGAGTGGAGCTCAGACTCCTGTTACGTGTGTCCTTTTGGGACAGGGTTACCTCACTCAGGATGATATTCTAAAGATCCAGTTGCTTGCCTGCAAAATTCATGATGTTTTTGTTTTTAATAGCTGAATAGTATTTCGTTGTGTAGATGTACCACATTTTCTTTATCCATTCTTTAGCTGAGGACCATCTAGGTTGTTTCTAGTTTCTGGCTGTTAGAAATAAAGCTGCTGTGAACATAGATGAACAGGTATCTTTGTGGGATGGTTCTCCACCTTATCTTTTGAGAGAGAAGATCTCTCACTGAGCCTGGAGCTTACCAACACAATCTAGATTGGCTTGTCTGTGAGTTCAAGGAATTTTCCCATCTCTGTTTTCCTTGTTCTAAGATTACAGGTGTATAATTTTGTGCATGCTTTTTTGTGTAGGCACCGAGACTCAAACCTCACTTTCTCATGCTTGTTTGCAAGTACTTTACCTACAGAGCCTTGCCTTCAACTCCCCTTTTAAAATGACTCTGAGTTTACGTACAAGTATGGGTTGCTTATTTACTAGGACAGGAAGAAATAAAAAAGCAATGGTTATGTAGAAAACTAGGGAAAATACATTCCATCTTTTTCTCACACTTAGCACCAACCTATGACTGACATTGGCTCCAACTCTCAAAGGAGCTCCTTTGCAATGGATAACACTTGAAACTGAAATAGAGAAGGTTGGAGTCTCTTTGGTGTGTCCAGGATTCAATTTGATAGAAAGAGGCCTTGAGTTCTTCATCTAAAAATCTTACATATATATTATATAAACTTTACTGTAACATTCAAAATTTAATAACATAATTCCCCAGAAAGATATATTAAATCAATTGTTTTTAATTTGACTAATCATTGCTATCTTTCAAATCCTTGGCTTGAAATGACATAAGCCTCTTGTTCTTCCAGAAAGTTCATGAAATGCTGTGGTGTGACTGAGCCAGCTTATTCTGGTTCATGAGAGTTGATTTTTCTTTTAACTCTACAGCCAGTGAATTTAATTGTCCATGGCAGGGGTATTTATGCTTTAGAATAAAGACACACTATTAATCCTGGCTCCCCTTCCCTCTCTCTTCTCTTCCAGTCATTTTCACTCCACTGAGCACTCCTTCTCTTTGCTCCTCTCTTCTCCCACCCCTGCTTTCCTTTCCTATGTACTAGTATACCTCTGAAGATCTGTTTTCTTTCCTCTTTTATTTTTCCTAAGGATTTAGTCTGCGAGAAGTAGCTCTTTACGTTATAGGTTCTAGTGAAGGCAGACTGGACAGACTATGAACACAAAGGTATTTGTTATTGTGTATTTCAGTGGTACATTCCAGTAGGGTTTGGATTTTCACTATAGATTAAGTATCCCTGTAAACGCTCGCTTCCCCCAGCTTTCTGCTGTTTCATTTTGCAGTGCTGAGGCACTGTCCCAAGGTCTTGCACATATTGGCCGGCACTGGACTACTGAGCCATAGCCACCTCCTTCTGTTGTCGTTTTCTTCTTCATAGCAGTGTATAATGAGATTTTTAGGTTTCTCTTGTCTTCATTAAACAAAAATTGATTTGAGGCATTAGTTAGTATTTTTAGTATGTTTTAGAATTGTTTTCATCATCCTTGGTTTTCTAACACATACTCCAAATGTTTCCAGAATTTGGCTTAGTAAACATTACTTTGTTATTGACTCTTTCTGTGACTGTAAACATGTTTCCTTGGGTATTCAATATGGGGGGATATGATCAGTGACTTTAAAACACTTAATGTTTCTAACAAATAGAATGTCTCCTATTCATAAAATACTAGTGTAGAATGTACATCCTAAATTATAATGAACCTTAAGAAGTAAAGTCTACTGTCTTGTTTGCAAAAGATCTTTTCTTTTACCAGTTTCAGGATCTAAGGCTGAGGGAGTTCTACTGTGAGGGAAACCCGCTCTTCCTGAAGAGGCCATTTATTGCTCCACAACCTAAAGACCTCTGGACTCTACGGGTGAAAGTTTAGCTCATAAGCATGCACCTTCATACGGAACCCTTGGCTTAAAATGTAACATTATGGATAATTCTGTAAATGTGTAACACTGGTTCATTAAGAATGCAGATCCTTCATGTAACTTTTTTTTTTTCAGTTGCCTACAGAATTCAGAGTAACCTGTGAGATTTCCAGACTTACTCAACAACATAGAGAAGTGGAAAAGTTTTGCTGGATGAAAAGAAAATAGGAATTTATTCTTAGCATTCTAAGGTTTTTTTGTTTGTTTGTTTTTTGTTTTTTGTTTTTGCTTTTGCTAGTGGGGTCTCTATTGCCTCAGATTCATTTCACTTGTCACCTTTCCTGATGAGAAAGAACATCCTTGTGATGTGGAATTCACCATGTCCTGTTTGGCAAAGCTAGTTAACAATACCAAAGGAAGGACTAGGGAAGCAGATGAAGGACTCCTCTGCTCTCAGCCAAGATGAAGAACACAGGTCCTCCCACCGTAGACCATGAGTCTCTAGCATGAAGTTTGATTTACCAGTTTTGTTTGGACCTAAGGCTGAACATACCAGATTGCTTCATATAAAAATTTGTTTTACTGCTTTTAAAATTGTGTTCTTACCATGAAAGCAGTATAGATGCATGTATAGGAATAGGTAAAAGCCAGACAATGCCAGTGGGTAAAAACTGAGAGATCTAGTTAGTGAGGCATTACTACGGCCCTCTGTGACTCTCTTGTGTATTTAGAATGAATTTTAAGATGAATTAATACTTTATATGCTACTTAGAGACTCAGGTTTTTAGTCCCTTTTTTGGTGACTGCCTTTTTAATCAGATTAAAAACATCATTATATCTTTTTAAGTGAATATATGCTATTCTGTTACAAAATAATATTTTAACTATTTTCTCATTGTTAGATGTTTAGATCATTAAGATGATCTAATTTTTTGACTTTACAAATGAAGCATTTCTAGAAGGAATCACAATCTTGAAGTTCACAGTGTGGTCAAATATCCCGCAATAGAGGCTAAACTGACCATATCCATAGGAAATTTCTCTTGTGTCCCTATTATCTCTATGACTAAAATTGTAGGGGAAAAGAACTGGTTTCTTTGAAGATCAGCTCTTTTCAATTTCCTTTTTGGAGACTATTCTCTTAGATGTCATTAGAAAAATTGTACTTGAGATTCAAATTGATTAAAATAATTTAAAATTGTCACAGTACATTTAAGCCTCCTCAACTTGTTTTTTTTTTTCCTTCCTGTATCAAGCATATCAGAGTAATGACTAGCTACTTGTTGTAAGGTTTGTGGACAGGTACTGTGCTTATGAACAAGGTAGTTGTTTAATAACCATCCGGAGGTAGGTATCTTCATTGTTCCCTTTTATAGATAAAGAAACTAAGGCCCAGAAAGTTTAACTTAACTTGTTCACAGTCACAAAGATAGCTTTGGGGCTTGGGTGTCGATGCTTTACTTCTACAGTTGCCTTTTAGACCATACACTGCAGTGTTACCAAGAGAGAAGCTGCGCAAGGTTCTTGGTTGGGATAGGAGACATTTCCTGATTGTGGAGGAAGCAGGCTGAATATTTAATCTAATGTGGTAGCTTTATTTCAGAAGACTCTAAGACTAATAGAACAGAATTTCTTTCTTTTAATTTTCAAAGTTGTAATGTAGAGCTTAGAGTTAATTTTATGTATATATTATCAATAAATGTACACATATATATATATACATACATATGATAGATACATAGTATAAATGACTAGTTTTACTTATATAAATGATTTAGGTGATTTTCAAAGTACTTCTATGAATTTTCCCCAGAATGGTGACTCAAACTGACCGAATATTTTTAGTTCATTTCTACTAGACATTTGGTTAACATTGCTGGTTTGCAGTTTCAATGGGCCATAGGGCTTTGAAACTGTCTTTGCCTTAGTAGAGAATTTCTAAAGGATATACTTAGTTGTTTAGATCTGCAATCCTAGCCACATGGTCCAAGGTCTGTCTGAGGTATGGAATGACTTCTAAGCTGGCTGGAATGACTTAGTGAGACTGTTAAAATTTAAAGGAAAGCAAGGGTTGGGGAAAAAGCTCAGCGATAGGGTGCTAGAGGTACCAACAAAAGGTTTTAAGAACCTTTCTCACTTCAGAAGTTTATTCACTAGAGTGTGATGCCAGTAATTCGGTGCATCCACAGATGCAGGCCAACTGCCTTGCTAGGATTATCTCAGCTGTATAAACTCTGTCATAGTTAATGACAGTTAGAAAAACTAAGAAAACTGAGAAAAAAAATGAGTTAGAAAAACTCTCATTTTACGCATGAGATACTTGGGACCAGATGAATTAAAAACTTGCCCAAACAAGGCCGTGCAGTCAATACCTTATGGAACCAGTGTGTGAAACTCTGCACATGATGGACCCCACGCGCTTGCTTATGCTGCTGTGTACTCTGCTTCCTGTTTAATCAGTAACAACTCATTACATAGTCATTCCCACATTCTTTTTATTGTTTGCATACTTAAATATAGATATAATTTGTTGATTATATAATTCAAATGATCATATGTAAGAAAATTTAAGAATGGACCTGAATTTACTTTCAATTTACTAGTGGATTAGAAATTGAAATACCATGTGACCTACATAAAATATTCTAACAAAGTAGCATATAAGTGTTTCAAAATAAGACAACTTATTTATCTGTAAAAAATTTCTTAGATTTAAAATACCACTGCAGTGATATCATAATTACATGGTATATTTTCAGAAAAATTTACAAAATATATTTCCAAGAAGTGTTCTAAAAGATATTGTTGGTTATACCAATAGACTCTTTCCTTGTGTTTATCCACATTTCCAAGTAAAAACTTTAATTTTCAATGACATACATTATTCTTCCAAAGTAATATCTTGGCTTCAAGGAGGAAATAATTAATGACTGATATATTAGTTGTCAAGTGATGCATTGAAATCAACATGTTTGGGTCCAGAGTCATAAATGGTAAAAGCAATTGTATGACTTAATTTATGGGTCTGTGTATTCCATAAAATTCTTTTGTTTATGTTTGAGAAATGAGTCCTTGTCTATGAATTTTCTGCATACTACAGCTAGCCACCAAATTTGTCTAATTAGCTAATAGCATGCCTCTAAAACAGCATTTTGACTTGCATCACAAACTGCTCCTTGGAAACAGAGAAAAGCTGACAGTAAGCTTCTGAGGGCAGAAGTCATGTTACTATTAGTGCTTTCAGATTTATTCCCTCTGTTTATCTTGGCCATTTCCCCACTCAGAAGGTTCTACACTTGTGCAGGGGGCTTTGCTCTGTGATGGTGGCCTTCCAAGGTGCTTGCTGTCCGGGAGGCATGGGCATAGCCAGGAGCAGGCCTACAGAAATATGTAGGAATTCTATGTTCTTGAAATTTTTAAAGGCTTCAATTAGCATGAATTAGAGAGGGAGAGATCTATACATATATTGATATGTATAGATTCTCAATAATGACTTACAGAGCCTGATATGGACTATTAAAAAACTCTTCATTTTGGGCAGGAAAATATGTCCCAAATGACTTGTCCTCATATACTGTTTAAATTTCAAGCAGAGTCTGTGTAATATTTATACAGGAATTCCATGCTATATAAACACACATTGCTTCATAAACACAAGCATTGTTTTTGCTATGCTGACATACTAGATTGGGGCACTGTTGAGCAGTAAGGCAAATGCCTGTTTCCTTTGCTACGTCAGTGAAGGCTTAAGTTTATACAGCACATCGCTGTGCTTTACTTGAGTTGATGATGTTGGTGGCACTGGTGGAAGGCAACTTCTTTGTCTTCATTACTTTCTTATTAGTTAATGTTATCATTGGACTTAGTCAAATTTCCTGTCCGTCAGCATATAGAAGCTTAACAAAGATTTACAGTAGGGATTAACTCACAGACTCTAATTCTGATGCTCCTGAAGTGACACAGATTTGACTGGATCCTGGGCTATAATTTAGATAGGAAGAATTTACAGACTAGTAAATACGACTGAATCTCTCTGAGTCCAGTTTGAATGTCTGGGTAGTCCCTGCCTATTGTATTGACAGTTACAAAAAAGTAAGTAAAATGACATCTAATTTTATTAAACTTAATGTAAATTTATTATGACTTGGACTTTTATATTTAAGAGACATAAATATGGTAGAAGGTACCCACTTTTCTTAAATGTGTCAAAGACATTATTTCTTTGCAACGGCAGCCACGTGAAAGTCACATATAAGTCATTATATTGTTTATTAAGCTTAGATTAATAAACAACAAAGAATTAAACATGATTTTGAACTAATAAATAAGAGTTAACGCAGTGTATAGAATTTGAATTAATTTGACAAACTATTTTTTTTTTTAACATAGGAAATAGCAGCAAGATTTGTCCTCTGTCTGTTAGAAGAAAATGACCCTTTCATTATGAATGTCATGGAGAGTTACCCAGAGGCCAAGGACAAACTATCCCGAGCGAAAAGGTGTTCAATATGCAGAAAGCCTTTTTTATCTGAGTGGCTGGAGTGCGTTTACTTTGTGCCTCCATCAAAGGTAAACAGAGAGCTTTGTGTATGAAAATGAACATAAAGGGCTCCTGCGTTTGTCCTCACTAATGACATTTGTACCCAAGGATAGACTTTGTTGACAGGGTTTATGATAAACACATTCAGAAAACTGTGTTATAACCATTATTCCTTGTTTCATTTGAATTTAAGGTCTTTATCACAATACATTGTACTCCATCAAAATTCCATGAACATAGAGCGTGGCAGCATAGACTTTTTTGTTATTTAGCACATGAGTTGCATGGGTTAAAAATTTCCTAGTTCAGTTTGAGTTCCAGGAGAAATGTAAAACAGCTTACCTTGCTTAACTGTCACTGCTCTAGAGGTAGTGGTGCCTGGGAGAATGGAGCTGATCAATAAGGCAGGACTAAAGCCTCCTGCAGTAGCCAACCTTATTCAGAGCATCAGGCCATATATAAAAGGATACACGAGTAAAGTTCTCACTAATCCACGCTGTGTCTCACAAGGACAATCTTCGTGGGGCAAAACATGTTTTTCTGTAGAGGCATGTATAGGATAGCTTAATTGAATAACAACAAGCAATGAGGAATTATCTGAAGTAAACTCACTCCTATCTGCTGTACTTTGGAGGGGCATGAGAACACATTCCAAGAACAACTCCGTGTTTGGAAGAAGCCAAGGTCACATAACTCTTGTCTTGTTTTCTGCAAATAACTCGTTTTATTTTCTGCGAGTGTTAAAACAGCTCAAAATTCTCAAAGGATGCCATTCCTGGACCATGTCTCCTGGAGCAGGGCTCACTGGGGCAGTTCACATATCGTGTGATGTGAATTTTACATAAGTGCGTAGACGACTTCTTTCACTTCAAATGACCAAATAGCATTAGGCAGTGTAGCCTTTCTCACAACAGTGCTGCTTTGTGGCAGGAAGGCATCTGTGAACTTACCTTTAAATTTTGTATAATGCTCTCAGGTTGTGAAATGTATTTGCTTTTTTTTTTTCAGCCACTTAAAAATATTAAAGGTCACATGTCCCAAGGACAGTGTGGACCAGGCAATGCCTGGAGAACCTCAGCTTGTCAACACCTGTTCTAACGAACTTGGCGTTTGTTCTTGACACTATAACTTCTTGTCTGGCATTGGTGAGCAGTCAGTCATTCCGGGGACAACAGAGTGTAATACTTGATGATAATGTTAAATAGATGGCAGATGCATGCCCTGCTGTTCTGTAGATGATCATCTGGTGAGGGGAGCAAAACCCAAAAGCAAATGAACACACATGGAAGTATAAGTCATGTCACATTATAACAGAAAAGAGTAATGTATGTTTTTAGTTTGTTAGGACTTACTCGATAGTACTACTGAGTAATTTAAACAACAGAATCTTATTGTCTTGTGGCTCTGAAAGCCAGGGTCTCCAATGTCAAGTTACTTGGCAAGACCAATGGTTTGTGTGTGTGTGTGTGTGTGTGTGTGTGTGTGTGTGTGTGTGTGTTTGTCTTTTTGCTGGATTGTGGAGTATTCTGTTTTACTTTATTCCTATTGCTTTTTTAGTGTTAGTAGTCAACTTGGACCTGGGATTACCCAGAAGGCAAGCTTCAGGACACACCAGTGAGGAACTGTTTAGCCTCTGGCCATGCCTGTAGGGGTTATGTTGACTGTATTAACTGGGATTAGAAGACATACAAGAAGTTGGAATTGTCATTCCCTGGGCTTGTGTGTAAAGACATATAATACAGCAAGATCTCCTTCTTTACATACCTTGTGTCTAGGAGATCCATACTGGGGCCATCACGAAATTTTATACAAGGTTGAAAAGACTTTTGGGGGAGTAATTTGGAGAAAATTGGGTAAGTTTTTCCCTTTTGGTCCATCTGTGAACAAATTCTACTTGTAGTAGGCATATCCGGTTGTGATTAGGAAAACCAAAGGAGATGGTTAATCAGAGACAGCATCCTCAGCTCATTTACTTTTTTATTGTGCTCCAATGACTGTAAATGCCTAAAAAAAAAAAATCTATGAATTGGTAACATCCATTACAGTTTGTCTAGCTAAGTCAGTGTTTGTTCTAGAACGTTTTAGTCTTCAGAGCATTTAGCATTTTTTTTTACTCCATTTTCACTGTCTATTTCTCCTACCAAACCTAAGCACAATAGATTTTAGTTGTTTTTTTTTCTTTTATTTTTTATCAGATATTTTCTTTATTTACATTTTGAATGATATCCCCTTTCACAGTTTCCCCTCCAAAAAAAAAAAAAAAACCAAAACCCTGTTTCCCCCCACTCCCCCTGTTCACCAACCCACCCTCTCCCACATCCTGGCCCTGGCATTCCCCTACACTGGGGCATAGAGCCTTTACAGGGCCAAGGGCCTCTCCTCCCATTGACGACCAGCTTGACCATCCTCTGCTACACATGCAGCTGGAGCCGTGAGTCCCACCATGTGTACTCTTTGGTTGGTGGTTTAGGCCCTGGGAGTTCTGAGGGTACTAGTTAGTTCATATTGTTGTTCATCCTAAGGGGTTGCAAACCCCTTCAGCTCCTTGGGTCCTTTCTCTAGCTCCTTCACTGGGGACACTGCTCAGTCCAATGGATAGTTGTGAGCCTCTACTCCTGTATTAGTCGGGTACTGTCAGAGCCTCTCAGGAGACAGCTGTATCAGGCTCCTGTCAGCCAGCACTTGCTGGCATCCACAATAGTGTCTGGATTTGATGATTGAATATGGGAAGGATTCTCAGGTGGGGCAGTCTCAGGATTGTCCTTCCTTCAGTCTCTGCTCCATAGTTTGTCTCTGCAACTCCTTCCATGGTTATTTTGTTCCCCCTTCTAAGAAGGATCGAAGTATCCACACTTTGGTCTTCCTTGTTTTCTTAAAAAAAAAAAAAAAAAGGCCCAAAGCAATGATGTTAAATATCAAGAAAAAAAAATAGATCATCATTTGGAAAATGAGGATAGAAATGTGCCCTGTTGCCTGAGATGGGAGTAATAGCTGGTTGTGTGTGTAACCTATTTGGAAGAGCTTACAGTCTTGTCTGGAATGGATCACTGCAGTCAAAAGAACTACAAAGAGTAAAACTTGCCAAATTACTTAGCAAAAATTGCCCAAACAGCCTGCTTCTCTCTGGCCATGTTCACTACACCTGGGACAACTTGCCTTATTCATTTTTCATTTGGACAGATTCCTCTGCAAAATCATCCGATGAGCTGTTAGTTTCATTTCAAGACTTTTTTTTTTTTTTTTTTTTTTTTTGGAGAAATTTCCAGCTAATAAAAATAACCATAGCCAACTCTGTGCTGTCACCTGGAATACCATTGTTAATATCTAAAACAGCCCAGGGCACTGATGAGATAGCCTCAGTTTTAAACAACTTTGCCAAGTTCTCAGTGTTTCCAACTGGAGCCCAGGGGGAGAAACTCATGTGTGTCATTCCTTGTGCTCAACCTGAAATGAAGAAATAGCTAGTTTAACCTAGCCAGTCCTCAGTTATTTAGTTGACTTTAAGACAATCATGTTGAAGAGCCATTTATTAACTTCCTCAAATTCAGTTTCCCACAGAGTATTCCATAGACATATATATATATATATATATTTCCATCAGCTGTTGGCAATGTAGAATCCTAGTCTGAAAAGAAACCAGATAGTCCCAGGAACATCAGAAATTCGCACTATAGATTTGATGATGAGCCTCAACACTTACTGTCAATGTCATGATCATTTTCTCTTTAAGGGCATGCTTCCTTGTTTGTTCAAAGGCAATAATAATTGCTCCCATCTCACAGGGCTGTGGCCAGTTGTTCAATAGGTCTGCTTAATACAGCAGGTGCTTAATAATGGAATGACATTATTAGGCAAAACAGGATGGTTCCATTCTTGTAATAAATAAAGGGTTAGTGCATAGGTTCGAGGAGGTGATGGCATTGCAATTAAAGTTCTTCCTCCAATTTTGGAGGCCTAGTATATAGTGTTTGTGTTTGGGACATGGAGAATTAATGCAGTAATAAGATTAAACTCAGCTTAAGATGTACAAAACAAATAAGGAGGCATTAGTGATGGACCAGTGGGCAACTGCCTGACCACAGCTAAAAGTGTACGAATAATTAGCTCACTTAGAACTATGAGCATACACGCTAAACCGTGGGAGATGCCGTTAGAAAGACATAGAAAGGCAGGCTATTTAGTATAAAGTTTGACTTTAATTTTGAAAGCTTTTTTACTAGTTTACCATGGCA